>UCOM01000238.1:0-102175 GCA_900474385.1 Ormyrus pomaceus
TAAAATACAGTTATAACCGTTTTTTCGAACAACTCCAAAAATTACTATCACAATGCTTCCTCTAGGAGGAAGCAAAACAAAAAAAATGAGCCGTGAAAGAAGCAAATCCGTTCAGTAAAAGCTGAGATCCAGGCGTATACACACATTTTAAAGACACGATTTAAAGTATCATAACTTTGGAACAAATGACTTTTTTAATCTAACTAATCTCAAATTAAAGCTCTTGCTGCATACTTTCTTTTAAAATTTTGTCCGATCAACTAAAATATTTAGTTACGGAGATATTTTACTAATACCGATTTCCCCTAGAATTTAAAAAAAATTCATATCTTTGTTATTAAGGCCCATTTGAATGAACGCTAAGACACGTGTCCTTTTTTCACTAAAGAATGACATCCTGCAATTTTATCAAGATTCATGATCCGGTGGGGTGACACTCACCTTGTGAGTATGCTCCTAGTTTGACTAGGGCGGCAAGCAAGGCCTTGCCTCCCAAGACAAACATTGCTTAGGGCGTGGCTTCAAATCCCCATCAGTCCGAAATTTTCAGGAGCATTTTTGAAGAAATGTCTATTGCATTTTTCAGTGGCGGGAGTCGAGTGCATAATCGAGTTGTGCTGGTAACTGCACCTGATCTATAACCAACTTTATAGTGAGTACCATGATTGCGCTGAGTGCACGAGTACTGAAAAGATTGATCATTGCGGCTCTCGCCCGAGAGCTTCGCACAATTACGAGAGGCTTGATCAGCAAGAGCAAAGAGAATTGATTTGGGCTCTGAACTCAAAGGCCCTAGTCTCTAGCGATCGAAACAAGCACCGCCGCGCTGCCTAAATTCTAAATACGCAACGACCCGAGTCACCTTCCGAATCCCCAATCCTTTCCCAAGCTCCTTCTCACCTCGAAAATCCAAAAAAAAAGCCCACCACCCCTTATCCCAGATTTATAACCCTCTCCCGTTTCATTAAGTTCCGAAGCCCGCGAACGCGTGCGAGGGCAGCCGAAAGTCCTTCCTCCTCTCGGCGAGGGAAGCAAATAAAAGACGGGGGGCTGCGGCACTTTTGATTTCGCGCTGCGACGCGATCGTGAACTTCGCCGCAGGCTCTCGAGGTCAAGGTTGCGCGTACACATGCATTACGCGGAGGCTCATGTCGTGCCGCCGCCGCCGCCGCCGCCGCGGCGCGGCTTTTCTTCCGCGGTACCTAACCGGAAATATGATGTAGGCCGCGGAAAGGTTATATTGTAATTTAATGACGCGAAAGGCAGCGGGACTTGAGGATTTTGCGGGGGAAGATTGATCGCTCCCGGCTTTGAGTCTGCGTTGGCCTTTTGTGCGGCTCCGGGTGGGCGCAGATGTTAAAGAAAGTTGAGAGGGGATTTTTTCGCGAGTAATGGAGCGTCGTAGAGATTGACTTTTATCGTTAAATAAAAATTCTTGCGCGCTTCCAAATTCATTGGGTTTATGTGCTTACAAAATGCCAGGTTGAGAGTGTGACTATTAAAAAACATAAATTTTTACCTTATAACTGATTTTGAAATTGTACAAAATACCGCATCTGTGCCCAATTAAAGTACATGCAAATGTAATTCTAGTTAAAGACGGCTTAATTTATTCAGATTTATGAAAGTTTCGAAAAAAATTTGTACATAATTATTTAAGAAAAGGTCAAAGTCGGATTATATATACATTTTGCGTCACTTTATGCAGCATAATATGCGCACAAAAAGATTCTTTATTTCAATAATTGTAAATAAAAAATAAAACAGAACCAAGCAGTTCCAAGCCTTTCAAAATTAAGTTTAGTTGCAAAACGGTATAAAACTCAACTTAACTGATACATATTTAACTTATTTTAATTAAAATATAAAAGCTTGATTGACATTGATTCCAACGCGCATATCAGCCAATACGGCTACCTTCGATAACGTCCCGGCAAGCAAAATTAAAAAATCGAGAGTACTCCAAAAAAAAAGAAGTAGCCGCATTTCACCCCCCCATCAACGCAGCTGTCGTCCGCATCGACGAAAGAAGCGAACGATCGCTCGCAGTCCCAGTTAACGAACGGCGCCTCTCGCTTCGAAAGTCGCGCGCGCGTAAAAAGGAGAAGAGGGAAGGAGCGATAACGCGGGATAGGCGCGTGCAAACGGTCCAACGACTCGCGCACGCGAATAAAATTTCGCGTGCGCGACTCGCGACCTTGACCCCCCCCCCCCGATCGGATTTCATTTCCATCGGTGCACACGACAGGCCGCAATCTTCCCGCACGCTATACTTCAAAATTACACGTGCCGAAGCCGCCGCCGGGATAATGAGTAAGTGCCGCCTCCGGGGGGGATTGTTTCGCGCGGATATTTTGATTTGCGCTAATGAGACGAGAGAGTTTTTTCGACTGGTTTTAGGATCGTTTCTTGATGTGATTGGAAGAAAGAGAGGGACTCTTATTATTGTGCTGGTAAATAATTGGCCAAGTTGATTATTGATAATTTTCGTTGGCGAGTGACTATTTAAGAAGCATTTAGTTCTTATGCAGCAATTATATTAGAACCCTGGTAGAAAATAAAGAAGTCCTGCTGGTTAAAGTATTATGCACTACCTAATTTTTTTAAGTTAATCAGATTTGTATTTTCTAATTTCTGGTTAAGCACCTGTTAGTGAGCAGTGTGGTAGTGCTGAAGGCTGAAGTTACTCTCTGTAGGTAACCATTAACCTCTCAAAAACTAATTTTTTAACTTTTTAAACTACGTTTTTAAATAATAAAAAGATATTTATTAATTTATAAATTAATTTATTTATTAATTTATTTAAAATTGGTCACTAAATAGAAAACAGCCATCTTCTGCTTCAAAAGCGTGACGAAATTACAAAATTATTAGCCAGCGAATAGCCAAAACTAAACCAGAAATCGCATTTCTGGCTATTCGTTAATCAAAAACTGCTTAAGATTTCTACCAGGAAACTGCTTAAATCTGAAAGAAGAAGTATTTAAAAATCGCGTATTTTCAAAAATGAAACTTTGCACTTTAGTATATTAAAAAAGTATTTTTAAACGTATAAACTTTATACTTTAAGTGATTTTAGCAATTTCAGTTTGAAACTCGATTTTTCGCTAAGACAAAGGGAGAAAAAGAGTTTTGCACTTTAATTCTTCTAAAAACTGCTTCGTTCAAAACCAAGTATTGTTCCAAGTCAGGTGAAATAGTGCTTTGTCGGCTGAATACTTTCTTCAGCGATTCAGAAATGAAAAAAAAGCGAATCCTGCAGACCCTTTCAATGATTCTTGATCAATTAGTCGACGAATATTAAGTTTTTGTCACGAACTTTATCTTTATCTGATAAATTAATTATTTGCATCATATTTTCAGTAACTTGCATAATACAATTTAATAAATTTAAATGTACCAATAATTATAAAATTTTTAAAATCATTAAAATTTTGCTTCACTTAAAATATTTCTCAAACTACGATTTGACAAAAATAAAAATACAGATGGTGATCGGGATGGTAAGCCGAGCAACAAACCAGTAAAATCAAATATTTTACAAAATTTGAAACCGGGCGCATTCAAACCATTTCTATCAAACCGAAAGAGATATACAATTGGAAAAAGCGTGAGTGGAACAAAATCAACATCTGCATTTTTTATTTCTTTATTCCTTTCTTGCGTCAAATTTTAAGTGGAGGGCAAAAATTCACTATTAAACATGTAAATAAATTATAAATTGTTTTTTTATAAACTTGTATAAAACCGCCTTGTAATTGCATTCTATACCAAAGGAACTTTCAAGCAATCCGTGATTGCTTTGAAGAATTTTGCTGGATATTTAGAGCTCATTATATTCTGCAAAAACAGTAGCAACGTTTATGATAAATATCTATGTAAATTATCTATGTAAATCCTTAAATTGAACCAACAATGTATTTTGTACAAAGAGAAAATATACTTCTATTTTATATTGCCACGGGCTTTATAATTTTTGTAATTACAAAGTAACTATTAAGATTTTTTTTAGAAAAAGCGCTTTCAAAATAATTTACACAAAAGGGAGGAAAAGCTTTATTTTAAACTGCAGCACGCCGACTCATAACTGAAGCCCTTAAACCTTCCAACAACAAACAAAAGCCCTCCGGCACAAAAGCATCGAAATAGCACTTAAGCTTTAAATTCATCCCCGAAGAAAAAGTCCGCATCAAAAAATTCGACCCCCCTCAAAAAAAAAAAGCGCAATGCCAATTGTCGCATCCTCCCTTTATACGGACCGAAAAGCTTTGACTTTTCATTCGGGAGGGGGGAGGGGGCGGAGGCAAAGGGCGAAAAAATAGGGCACGATTCGCCCAAGAACGCGGCGTCTGTGTCTTTTTTTTCACCGGCTTCTGTGTGCTTTCTTTTGCAGTTTCACCAGACCCTCCTGACCTACATGCGCAACAAAGTGTGGGAATTTCACTTCTACGTGGCTAACGACTGGCCGGAAGTCCCCGTCTGCCTGCACTTCCCGGGGATGACGCTTTCGGTGAGTACGATTATGAGCGTTTGTTCTGCGACGAAGCAGCGCGACCCTTTGGCAATTCGAGAACTGAGGTGATTAGAGCTGATGCTCGAGGATTCGGGGTGAGTTTTCGGGGGATTAGGGGGACGGATGCGGAGTTGATGTTGATGCCAACGGGAAGGAGATAGATTTAATTTTAAAAGTAATCTGCTCAACATCGTATAGCTTTTTACAACCGTTAAGGATGTTTGAATCCTGCGATAATAACTTTACGAAGAAACTAAAACAAGTTTTAACAGAAGGATCAGTATGAGTCATAAAAAGCTAATTAACTAGGAGTTTGATTAAAATGACCTCATCTTTTTAGAGCGAAAATTGACTACTAACTTAAATTTTTTACCAACAGAGTAAAGTTTCTATCGATTTTAAAATAAAACTTTAAAATATCTCACTTTCTTTAATTTTTACAAATAATTATTTACGATTTTCAGATAAAAGTGAAATTATGTAACGCTTTAAACTTTGAAATAGTAATTTTAAGAACTGCGGAACTTGCGACAGCTTTAAAGTTTCAAGCTTTAATGTCTTTTTCATAATCTTGTTGTTGGAAAACTAACTTTTGAACGTTACGTGCACTAATAAAATGTTTAAAACTGTACTCATTACCGTTTCTCTTCTATGTATACATCACACATTTATAATCTCCAAGAAAATAAAATTTTAACTCAAAATTTTAATAATAATAATTTAAAAAAAAACAACTTTTGGCGAAGGAGGAAGGTCGTAATATAATGACATTTCATGTTAGTTTTATGCAGACAATCGTATAAATTGATGCATATAAGTATAAGAATTTATGAAAAAAAGTCGTCGCATTACGCAAATTTGGATTTTCTCTTTTAACACTTTTAACCTTTAATAAAGTTAGAATTATCAGATTTCCACTTTTCACTTTTTTCTTTATCAATAAACAAATCAAAATATGATTAAAGGCTTCCAATAATAATTGTATGCGATAAAAGACAACTAAAGTATCGTTAATAAATAGAAGAACGCTCATTAAAAATAGAAAAAAATTCAAACAAACATTTGCCTTCCTCTAATTAGATCGCGTCGCTTGAAAAATTCATTAAAAAGCAGCTTTACGCGAGACCAATTACAATATCGGACGTCAATACCTGCGGAAGCTGCACCGTTCTAACGCGCATTACACTTTATAAACGCGTCGAACGGAAATAAAGGAATCGATTGGACTCATTTAACTTTTTAATCTTCCGCGCGAGAAAAAAATCTGCGCTTCATGTATTCGTTCGCGCTGTCGCTCGGAAGATCCGTTTTAATCCGGAATCCAATATTTAAGATTAGTCGAAAATTTCGCTCAAGTTTTAAGCGAGAAAATACGGTCGAGTTGCTTTTTAAAGGGTCGATCTGTTTGAAAGGTTAATATTTGAAATTCAAAGTTTGCTCAATTTTTTTCTGGAGTTAAAAAATGAATAATAGATTCGATTACTGGCGTTGAGAAGAGGAAAAATGTATATTTCAACTTGGCGTTTGTTATTTTGTTAGGCGAGTGCCATTTAATTTTAATTTGTAGACAAGGAGGTTTAATTAACGTTAAAGTAAATAGTTTTAAAGTTGAGGGTAGTTCGTAATGAAGCTTGTTGAGAAGGTAAGAGGAAATGCAGGTGTCTAATACTTCACTCTAAAATAACGTATCAACGTGTTTAAAGAAAAAATAATAAAAATAAATCTATATAATATTTATAATGATTACTAAAATAAAATTACATAAATATATAATAATTTAATTTACAATAACATAAATATCAAGTCACATTCGTCTGTTGCCTTTAGTTTTACAATTAAATATATTATAAACTTTGACTTAGTAATGTAACGTTTATGAACTTGTGACATACTTCTAAATTTAATAAAACTTACGACATATTTATTTAATACGAAAGAAATACGTTACAATGATACATAAAATATGACTTCGCTGCGACGACACACGCGTCTTGTGAATAAAAAATTTGACAATAAAAATATCTGTCTGCGCATGCCAAAGGGAAAATTGAAAACCGAATAAAACTGCAGCTCGCGTTCCTCCGCTCTAAAAGGCATTTTCCCGTATGAAAGCCGCGCAACTGCGACACGAACCAGACGCTAAACCGGGACGCGAGGTTCGAGTAATTCTGCATAAAACAGGAGGGGAAACAAAAGCAAAAGGATATAAAAGGGCGCCTGCGAAATTGATGAGATCGGATGGAAGCGCGATATTCCGCCTTAAGGCAAATTGCCAATCCCCGGCCCGAAGTCGTCCTTCGCGCACGAACTGATCGATGGCCAGCGGCGTGCCAAAAATGCGGCAGGATACGGGCAATTTTTCGACTGCCGGTATTGAAGGAGTTTAAGGCTGTCGTTATATTCGAAGCGCGGAACGCCTCGGGAACGAGTTAATTACTTTGAAAGTCTTTCTGCGGGCCGCGGGGAATCGGAGAGGAGCTCGAGAAAAATTCGGCTCTAAGAGGGAAAGTTTTCGAATGCTAATGAGGAGAGAAAAGTGATATTTTTCAAAGTTTGCCACTTCGAGAACTATATTTCACTGCGGGAAGCTTTGTTTAAAGCAACGTAAAAGGAGATTTTTAAATCAAACGTGCACAGAAATTCTTAAAAAGGTTAAAGTTTTACAGTAAAATAATTAAGTAAATAAGAAACTTTTTGGGTGAAAACTAATTCGAAATAGGATGAAATATAATTTAAAAAAAAAATAGTCGTGTAAGCTTTTATTACATAAATTTAAAATTCCTTCTTCTTCCTTGACCCTTTTCTGCAGTCTGCAAAAAAATCCCACTTTACGGACACTTTTATTTTCCACAACATAAGTGGTCGCGAAGGGGAAAGTACACGCTAACAAAAAGACAACGGGAGATCTTGCGAAAAAAGAATTATACAAACTTTTCTCATAAAACATGTAAACTACGCTGTGCTTTTCTAACGTTTTTTTTACTAAATTTCTTTCGTAACGTATATGAGGAATATATTTTTTGCCTTTTGTCTTTTCCAGCACTTATAAAATCAAGCAAATCTTTATGAAAGTTTTCGTTAAAAAATGCACTTGGTTTCATTTTATTAAATATTTATCTAAATAAAGTAGGAAATTTTATCATTGATTAGCAAATAAGTCTGAAAGGAGTTCCAATGTATTTATAAAGAAGTATTCCGAATAAATACAACTCTTTTAGTTCGATTCAATTTATATAGATTTACGCAATGCGTCACTTGGAAAAAGCACCCAAAATAACAAATCGAACCAACAGTTAACTAAAAAAAAACAGGCATTCTTTCAATCAATCAATACTGCTCTAAACCTTAACGCAATCCGCCAACAAACAAACCCGTCCATCAACTCTCTCTCTCGTCCATAAAACGAAAACAGAAACCTCCACCTCCTATTCAAACAACACGAATACAAGCAGCAAACCACGAAAAGCTCGATAAATCAGAAGCTCCGCGGCCGGATAATCGAGATGATTCGCGACGGGAGACGACGACGAGTCGACTCGGTGGCGTGAAATTCCCGCTGAAAAATTCAGCGGCTGAAAGCTCCGAGCTTTCCGGCGACTCCAACCGGAATTCCGGCCTCACCCGCCGCGCGGATAAGTGGCTGCCGCCGGTTTAAGAATCTCGGAGGAATATTATCGAGTGAATGAGCGCGAGACGCGGCTTGATGCTGATTTTTCGGCACGTGATGGGTGAATTTTTTAGTGGATTAACTGGCAATGATTTTAGGAAAGGGTGCTTTATTCACTGCGTGAAAACGAAATTCAACGTTTTAAATTTTCGTGTATTTATTTGTTTATTCATTGATATTTTACAATAATATCGATTAATCGTATAATATTGGTGTATTTTGGATCACGTATTTTTAAAGAATTAACGAATTAATAATGATTTTTATGACGTGTAAAATATGAAACGAAAAGAGACGTTCATTATACGTGCACTGATTTATAAATGTTTACCAAACAAGCCTGACAATTTTCAGAAAAGCGAATAAAGCAAGCTGTCGTGTTGAATTTGCAATGCCTAAATTTCCATATAAAGTAGGGGTTTTAAAATTTCAAACGCTGTACACAAATATCGAATTTCCATGCATTAGGGAAAGATCGACTTTAAAATTTTCGCGAAAATTTTCCCAATATTTATATTTAAGTCAAGAATCTCTTCAAATTATATCATATCAAAACAATTAAAAACATCGCAAAAATTCTTCTACCCTGAAGCTTCAAAAAAACATGCCTCCAACCACCTTAGCTAAATTAACGAGAGCAACCGCTGCAACCACAAAAATGACCTCCACAACAGGGTAAAAAAGCCAGCCACCTTCGCAAACCACAGCCAACCAGCCATCCGGTGCGAAAAAACCTCCCACCGCCGTCGAAGCCCGTCGATCCGAGTCACCGCGACTCGCGACGGGAAAACGAGTAGGAGGTGGCCCACATAAGTCGCGCTTTCTGGCCGCGCGCCAACCTTTCCGGCGCCTTCACTTTCGATTTCTTCCGCTTTCACCTTCCCGCTGATTTTTAATCGCTCCTCCGCCTCCTCTTTTCTCGCCGCCTAACCTTGAACTTCGACCGTCGGCGGATTTTCGGGGGAGGAGAGTTCGCGCGTCGAAAAAAAGAATAGGGGCTGCTTTCGAGCGGTAATTGCGGCCTCCTGGGAGAGGGGGAGTTTTGAGAGTGGAAGTTGCCTGTTTCGTTAGGTTTGTACGAGTTCCAATTTTGGAAGCATTCGCGGTTATAACCCGCGGCGGGAATGCTGAATCTTTGATGCGGTGGGCAAATATTTCCGGGGTACTTGCAAAGGATAATAGAAGCTTTCATTCGTTAGCACAAAAGGCTGTTAAGATTTGAAAATGCTGGCCATTTTTCGGGATTACGTTTTTTTAGCGTTAGTATACTGCGCATAAAATACTTTGAACACCGTTTAAAATGTTTTTATTTCTACCAGAGAATTTCTCACTTTATATGAGAAGCGGGATATTAAACTGGTGCATAAGTTTTTTTAAACAAAATATTAGATGCACATTATCTGCGCGATGCTGCATTTCTTACGTAACTGCTCCTTTAGTCTAAAAATAGTAAACGAGATTATATTTCGAAAAAGGATACGAGCTTGCGCGTAAAAAGCTCAGCACTCGGAAAGTGATAAAGGATATTGTTCTCTTGAAACTACTGAAGAGCAAGTGAGGCTTATCTCTTCTGTGACTTTTTTCCGAGGCGCCTCCGCGATTTTAAAGTAACGTAATGTTGAAGGTAACGAGTTATTGAGTTATTAACGTTTATAGTGCAATACGCTTTATTTTTATTAAGGTAGTGCTGTCGCCTTGGAAAACAGGTCGCTGGGTTTACGCGGAAGTAAATTCTAAAGATGAAGAATTGACCTGTGAAGACTTGGTTTTTAATGAAAAAATTTTGAAAGGAATATTTTATTAATAATTTCTTTACTCGATTGTATGGACGTCTGAAATTACGTGCCTCAGTTATTTGATTAATAAACGGATAAAATACTCTTTGTACTTCCTGAGTTAATAAAAATTTCGATTTTCAGCCGATTTAAATAGAAGCTTTTCGTCCTTTTGAATATTTTCTTTTTAAAAATAATTTTAATCTTAATAAAATTTAAAAGTGTGCACAGTCTTTGCAGTTTATAATCTTTTCACCTTAAACTTACTTGAGAGTAAAAAAGATTTAGATTTTAAATTTGAAACAAAAGTCCGTCAAATGATAACCTTGACGTTATAACTTTTTCACCTTTAAGTTTTAATTCTATCAAATGTTAAATGTTACAACTAAAGTTTATAAAATTTAAAAAAAATGAGATTTATTTATTTTACCTATATGTATTAAAACAACCCTTTTTTCAATTTACATCCGCTTTTACTTCTCATAAAACGGCCGTATACATTATGCGCTTCCTTATCAAAACGGAAAAAAGCCATCAATTTCCTTTTATTTGATATATCCTGTCATCGCGGAAATCCTTACCTTATTGATTCGCCGTTAAGCGCAAACCAATCAATTCCAGCCAATGGACTCAAATTTTTATTCCCACCCGAACCCTGCCATTTATAAAAACCCGCATTAACAAAGGTAAAGATAGACCTCGAACGGAATTTATACGCTCGACAAGAATCGACTTTAAAACGCTGCTCGCATCGAACTTTTCATCCCCGCAGCTTTCTTTGATAAATCGCGAGCTTCAGCTTTGTTAACTTTATTACGGAGCTTGGAAAGCAGCGGTTTAGCCTGGAATTTCTCGGAAACGAATTCTCCCGGCTTCTTTATGAATATTTAAACTCTCGAGGCGGCTGGATTGTTTTCGCGCCGTCTTTTTGCAGCTGCGTCAGCTTCCATTATCCTTCGAGGATTCTCAAAGAAACGGAAATCAATATTTTATATTAGAGAAGTTCCGCGGAAGATCAATAATTGATTGAACCTGTCGTGTTTTATATTTTACTGCGTGAAGTGTTTTTTCGATCTTTGCGGGTATCAAAAGGTGTACTCTGGGTTTTATAGAAATTTTTTATGAATCGTTAGTGAGTTACGTAACGAGGAGTAATAGAATCAGCGTTTACGTTACGCTTACGTACTATTTGCAGAGGAGAGAATGAAGGTATTGATTTTCCGAATCATCAGTATTTAAATTATTATTGACTTCATAAAATTTTAAAATACATTGTTTAAAAATAGACTGAGATGCAATTTAATATTCTTTAGTGTGTATTTACATGCGAAATTCCAAATAAGTGATACAGGTGAAAACGAAAGAATTTCTATATTGATTTTTAATTTTTACACTTAATAAATTTCAAGATTTAAAGCAATGTAATTTAAATCTAATATTAGTCATTTTTTTTGCCATTGCCTTCCTTATCCTATTGTCTATACGTGAATATGAAATTTTACGAAAATTGCAGAGAATATTTCCATTTCAGAGAATTGCGTGTACAACAGACATTTGTAAAGAAATAATTTTGGAGAAACAAAGTTTTTTTAAAAGCATTCCTTCAAAATGGGTATGAAGTAAAGTAATGACATTTTTTATCTTGTTAAAATTCACATTTTTTGCTGCAGATATTGAATGTAAATATAGATTAACGTAGAAAGCAGAAGTAACGAAATGGAGTCATCTCATAATTTATGTATTCAAATATTCATAAAGTTAAATTACAATATTGAAATTTCTTAATGTAAATCGTGTTCGCTTTACTATTTCATTCAACTTTTGAACATTTGCGCAATAAGCTTTTTAAATAAGTTTATTTACTTTATCTGAGTAGTTTTTCTAAAAAATGTTTTGATCATTTGCAGTATTCCAAGAATGTTTTAAAAATTTTTTGAAATATCTCTTTCAAATAATGTAACGTTCTATTTGGAAAATGGATGGATGTAAATAGTTTCATTGAAACAATTTTCTTAAAATATTTTTATGTAAACTCTACTTTTCAATCAATCAAATATTTATATGTTGCAAAGGGAATTTTCATTTCTCGAAGATGAAGTTTATGTTGCCCATAAATAATTCTCGAAATTAATCAATAAATTCATAAATGTAGATGTGTAATCATCGCAAGTTATTTTAGTTCGAATACGGAATTCAATAATCCAATTTAAATTTTCATTTTCTGCGGCTTCCAACTGTATTAAAATCGACTACCAGCAAACATTCGCGATTACCAAAACAGCTCTCCACTCAATTTTCTTCCCGAAAAATCATCTCCAACACACGCTGAAACTCCTCGTACCCCAGTCAACCCAAATCCCCGAAAGTCGCCCCCCCTCGGCCTCCGTCCACCCGCGAAAAGCTCAGTTCAAGATCAGCGGTGAAAAGAAAAGCCCGAGAAGAAAAGCTCGTCCTCGCTGCGCGCCAAGGGCGAATCCTTGCAGGTGACTGGGCCGCGGCGTCCCAATGCCAGTCGCTCTCGGCGCGCATGCACGCTCGTCCTTCCCGCGGCAGCGGGCACTGCCGGAATCGAGAGAGCCAATAGGAGGAACACGGGATATTGCTGTTGACTCTGCGACGACTCGGCTGATTAGCAGGTCCTGTATGCGCGAAAGTTCGAGGCTTGTTTTTCGGAGTCGTTTTGAGTTCGAGACGTGCCTCGGATAAAGTAATCTAAATGCAAATAGACTTTTCGAGGATGACGGAGCGTTGCTTCATTTTCCTCTTACAGTCAGGTTCATTTGGTTTTTTAAAGAGATTTGAGCCTCTCGATTGCGATCAAATTCATCTTATTATTTAGGAGGAAGAGCTTTTAAAAATTCGTGAATGATTTTTATAGATTACTGAGCTTCGTGTATCGTGTATTTCAAATTTGACAAGGTTTCGAGGAAAGAGAAATCCCAGTGCTAAATGAAAATTAAGTAATGAATGCATTTGCAGGTCTTTGGATTGCCAAAAAACTTTAAAATCCACTGCAAGTTAAGTTAGAATTATTATCAATTTTAAAACTTAGGCTCAATTGACCGAATTTTTGCTCTTTCGGTACACATTAAAGCGTCTCGGAACATTTGGCGAGAGTCCAAGTTACAGTAAATAAGCTTCAAAATGAGACTAATATTTGAAAAAAATGGAAAAGTCTTTTTTCTTTCCATTTCAATATTTAGAAAAAGGAGTATTTGCATATTAACAGAGACGATGAATCGTCGTATGCATTTTAAACAATTATTAAACTTATAAATAAAAAGAATTTTTCGTTTAAAACTGAAAATTGGAAATTTTCCTATGAAGCGCCGCAAAATATCTCGTATCGATTTACTGGATAGAAACTCCTTTCATTACAAGTTGAATAATAGTGCTTGTCGAGAAAAGAGCATGATGTAGCTGCAAACATAGGAGTACAATGCGATGATTTATAGCGGGAGTTTTTACATCGGAAAATGTCAAAAATTTGCCTGATAGTTTGTATGTTTTCTAACTTCTGCTTTGTTGGACGAAATCCAGATGCGCGTTATAAGCGAATTAAACACTTAGCGTCGCAAACTTAAATCAACCGTTGAACACGCAAATACCGTAAAGCAGAAAAGCGTAACTTTGTGTTATTTTAATGACAAAAAATACTCCAACCGTCAAGAGAATTGCTCGTGCAAAATTTCAAGACGCCCTGCAACTGACGAACTCTATCAATTTCTTAATAGGAACGCAGCGATTAAGATGGACTTTATTTTAGGCCGAAGTAACGATATCGAGCAGTTCCGCTCCCAGCGGGACCTCGCAATCTTTTACGGCCGCGGCAAACAACTTCCCCCCGCGGTTTTTGATAAAATTAAAAAGTTCCAATATTAAAATTAGACTTGCCCTGCCTTCTGACGTCCGACGGAAACAGTTTTCGCTCCACTTTTACCGCCGCCCGCACAACGGAATCCCAACTTTGTTCGAACGAAAAGTTTCGGTAATTGCGAGGGACTCGACTGCGCGCCCCGGTAAATCATCTTTACCGCGCGAGCTTTTCGTAAGCGACAATCTTGCTTACGCAGGAGAACGAGGGGTGGCCTGCAAACAGGCGCCGCTCCGGGCCGCAAACTCGATATTCTACGACGAGCTCGGGCATCCGGTTTGAGCAGAAGCTGCGAAAGACAGTGATTGACTTGTCAACAATGCCGCGGGGCGTCGCTTCGAAATCATTTTGATTACCGAGAAGAGCGAAAAATGCTTTGTTTCTGGAATTAGGATTCGTTTAATCGCGAACTTTGTCACTCAAGCTAATATAAAATTTGTTCTTCGCTCGCGATCACTCTTGCTTGAAGAGTTAAAGGAGACCTCAAAGGAATTCTTTATCGATACTTATTTATTTACGGATTGTTCAGAAGTGAAGTGCGTTTCAATGATTCGCTCCTTTTTAACCAGGAACTTAATCCTACAGTTGGGGCGGAGCTTACTCAGGAAGAGGCGGATACGCTCGAATCCTTCTCGCGGCCCGTGTCGACGGGTGGGTGAGATTCGAGGGGAAAATATAGAGACAGTAAAACCGAATTTAAATTATATTCTTTGTTTTATTGGCTGACGAAAAAAAAATCAGATGCAAGGTGAAGGGTTTATTAAAACTATCGTAGGAACCTCTTTGGCTATTGGTTCGAGCTACACCGAGACTTGCGCTACGGCCTTTTTTAATCTAAGGGAAAGGGGTGTCTCTCTGAGCCTACAACTCCCGCTGGGTGAGGCTTTCGTCCGCATGACGGCCAACAGAGAAGGGGAAGGATCTCCGGATCTACGACCAAAGTTGCGTGAGGCTTTGGCCCGTGCTATAGGAAGGGAATAAGGAATCGGTACCCAGGCCTCTAAAAATTTATGGGCTCTTTATGGAGAATTGGAACAGCGAATTAGAAGGCTTAATTTTCCTAGCTTTTCCCTTACTCTTTCCCTGGTAGAATTTCCAGCATTGAAAATGCCCAGGAAAATAGTTAATAGATAAGTTCCGTGGCTATTTAATAGGTCACGATGAAACGCTTTTTTCACATGATTTCGCTATTAAATAGGCTGATAATTTTCTTTCTAATTGACATTGGCTAGTAAATAGTTAAGAAAGTTAGTGTTTTAATATGAAATATATCCTAACATAACAAGATAAGTTTTACCTTGTAAATAAGTAAGAAAAAATTTCAAATTTTAAATTGTCAAAAAATTTGATTTTGATAGCTAAGAACTATGTTATTAGCTTTCAAAATTTTAATTATAAATCTTTCTTTATGTTTCATTATAGAACATTAAAAGTAAATAAACTAATATAAAAGTAAAATAAATATAAATATACTCTGATAGAAATTGAAAACATTTTTAGAGCAAGAATTGGCCATTTTTTAAAAAAGTGCTATAAATGGCCAAAAAATGCTCCTTAATGAGCCAATAACTTCAAATTGTTAAAAATGGTGTCATTTCTACTAGGATAGTATATAATTTGTTTTTCTTACGTAGACGGACAATCGGTAAAATTCTCTTCTATTGTGACATTGAGTGTGACGAGGTTACATTAGCCTTACTTTTTAAGCCCATTTAGATTAGCTGCTTAATACCTTAAAAATGGGTAAAGCTTTTTATTCTATTAAATGTTTAATTCATGTGATGAAAAAAAAATGTTTCATGCTAGGAAATTATATTCTAAAAAGGTTAGCTTGTTTTTACTTAATCCTTTCTTTTGCTACCTATTTCCTAGGTAAGAAATGTTTTCCATTTCTACCAGGGTTTATAAAATCTCATAAATCTTATGAATCACGCTCGCACGTGTGCCCCTTGGCCGTTTTAAACGTCGAGAGAGGAAAGAGGGGAGAAGCGGCGCTTTTCCTGCTTCTCTTTCGTTTCTCGAGGTTTTTACAGTTTTTTCTTAATTGTTCTTAACTAAAAACTCTCAAACACCAGTTTTAATGGGATAAAATGGAATTAACTAGGAAAACATTTTATGACGAATTTGAATCGTAATTTTATTTTCAAAACTGGCTGAGTTATTACCATTTATTTAATTTACAATGAGAACTTAAGATAAAAACTACACTAAAAATGTCTACAAATATATTTACTTCCTTAGAAGGTTATTATATCTTAATACTATTATTTTTATGGAAACAAGTATGATTTTATTACAATTAATAAAATCATACTTGTTAATTTTTATTGTACGCTTAATTTTTTGTTTATCTTTAGATGATTTGTAAAATATCTCTCGCAGTATTAATAATAATTTTTGTACATTTCTCAGTATTTCTTCAGTATTTTTCCGATGCACTAGCAACTGATTTTTCTAACCTGCGGAGGGCAATAAAAAGCAGATGTCCCCGATAGCGGCGGGGCCTGCTTTTCTTTAATATTCTCGGGGCCTGCCCTTTTCTCAGAATTCTCGGAAGGCTGTCGATGCCAAAGCCTTTTCATAATACCATCAGTTTTTCCCAAATATTATTTTTGTATTATTAACTTATTAATTTATTGTGCAGTAATATTATTACGCTGACCGTAAAAAATAAAAAGGAATATTAAACTTTTTAAGATTATTTTCATAAAATTGCTACTTTAAGTTACGATCAACACAATAATAAAACAACTTGAATAGCAAACTTTTTGTTTACGGCTAAACTTTATTTTATATAACTTGAGTTTATACAAGCTACAACATAGCGACCCATGTAACTAATATAAGTTACAACTTTTACGTCATCATTAAATTATATAAAAATGTTGAAAAACTTGTGTAGCTACTAAATTTTACCCACCCTCCCTTCGTCCTCCGCAATTTACTTTAACCCAAAACAACAAAACAACAAACAACAAACTGCGGCAGCGTTTAAAACTCCACGTCACTAACCATCCATCGCAATCGATCGCATAAAAACCTTCACACCCCCACAAGAAATCCTCCGACCGAAGTCCCGTAAAAAAATTGTAACTAAAGAAAATGCTTACCGATTTGCCTTAGTGCCACGGGCTGCTGTACGAGAGCGTGGGCGCCTTCTGCCCGAACGACCGGCTGGAGTGTCTGCGGCTGCTCAGGGAGGAGGACGTCCTCGTCAACTGGGACAAGCCCCTTTACATCAACTTCGTCCATTCGGAGATCGCGGACGAGCTGATGCGGCTGTACGAGGGCCACGGCAGCGTCGAGCGGGTTCTCGGCGACGTCTGGGCCTGCGACCAGCCCGAGAAGACCGAGCAGAGCGACGACGAGGCCGCCGGCGATGTCGATGTCCAGGTAGAGGTGATGCTGGATCTTTTGATTTTTTTAATCCCGAGCGAAGTTTTGTAGAATTTTCCGCGAATTTATTCTCAAGCGCGAAACGCTGTTGTAAAAACTGTCGAGAAACGTAGTAAAAAGTCGATGAATCTTTTTTTCCAAATTGCTTTTTGATTTGAAGAATGATCTTTCGGATGCGGAATTTCGGAATAAAATGTTTTTAGTGTTTTGCGATAAAATCTCGACCGATTTTATAGATACATAAATCACGCGCGTAAAGTTCTCTTTACTGGCAGCTTTTGCAGAACTTTCAGTAGATTGGAATCAAAGTTCCAATAATATTCGATAGACATATATTTTTTATTAACTTGAGATATATAATAAGAATCTCGTATCCTACCGCGTAAAACATTGATAGCAAAAAGTATCGAATTCGAGTTTCATAATCATTAAAGCAGCCAATTGAAATATAAAAATTTTATCCCTAAAATCATAAAATCGACGTGAAATACTATACCCACACAGCCAATTCGCCTTTTTAATGAAATTATACAAAAGGAAGAGATACATCGCAGCTACCTCACATTTTTTAACGATCTCCCATTCAGCAAATCTTCTCAGATTACAAAAAATTCAGCATTGCCAATGCGGCGCAAGACGATGCTCAATTGTCGGGCCGACAAAAAGGCCCGTCGCCACTCGACACCGATACCCACCCGAGCACAGACGATTGCCATCCGCCTCGAGCCCCCTCCAGGATTGTTTGGTCCGGAACGGAGGCGCTAACGGTCTGTTTGTTGCGCAGGTGCTGCCGCTTCGGGCCGAGCACGCGGAGGGCATCCACGAATTGTACCCCGCCAACGACATGGAGTGCCACGAGCTCTTCCTTCGCCTTATCAAGAACCTCTCGGCGGCGGGGGTCTTCGCGAACGGCAGCCTCGCCGCCTGGATGGTGCAGTCCTATTACGGTGCCATGTTCTCCATGCAGACCAAGCCGGAGTTCCGCAGGAAAGGCTACGGTACCAAATTAGCAAGGTGATCCTCGAGCTAAACTTTTTCTTTTATCGATCACTTTGCGTCGTTGTACTTAGAAATAAAATGTACATTGTTAAGGTATATAAGCTGCTATTACAAATACATGTACCCTTTGACTGCAAATTAGTCTTTTTCCTATTTTATATGAGCAACAATAACTTGGCTAGAAATGACGTACGCTACCTTTCACTTTTTAGAGTAACATATTGCGTGTTACGAAAGTTGTCAGTTTTTCAATTTTTATAATTTGTATAGTTTCTCTAACGTGCTATTTTACGTTTACCATGTTTGCGATCGATTATTTCTATTTTGTGCTTGTCAGGTAACTCGGCTAAATTGTTTTCCATTAAGTTTTCGATCAGTCTCAGTTGCAGGAATACAGGCGAAACATTGATTAGTTCTACATAACTTTCATATAGCTTGAAAAGCAGAAGAAAGCTAAAAGGCTATGTACTTCTTACATAATTTGGATATTCCATATTAATTTTAACCCTTTGAAGTACACATTTTTCTACTGGCTAATTATGCACGAAAAATCTTCCTAGAGTCTATCCAACTAGAATTTTTATTTTTCAAAATCCAAGATGGCGAATTTAAAGTGGCGGATCATAAATTTTGAATTCGCCATCTTGGATTTTGAAAAATGAAAATTCTAGTTGCAGATTTGTATCCAGCGATCCCGAAAACCCTTAGGTATGAATTTTCATGAAAATCGAATCATAAATGAGCTGGGAAATGATTTTTTTCTAAAAAAAATGTGCTTTTTTGTTGTCTGTTTATTTATAACAATTTAACAACAAATAAAATAATAATTTACGTTCAGTAGCATTGTAGGAAAACATCTTAGGTACCAGAAAAGTCTACAAATACCTATAAATAATAACAATTAAGTTTTATAAAAAAAAATAGCTGATAAAAAAGGTAGTACAACGCACCACCGTGCTTCAAAGGGTTAAAAAAAAATTTTATTTAAAAATTAAACTAAAAAGTTTTTTTATTGATATTAATTGATAAATAGTGAATTCTTTCTAAAAAGTGACATTAAACGATAACCATATTAAAAATTAACCTAATTTTTCAGGTACCTGACGAAAAGAGTCGCCGAAAACGGTTACAAACCGTTCGTGGTGATCCGACCAGAAAACGAGGCTAGCCAGAGTCTGTACAAGAAGCTGGGCTTCCGGAAACTCTACACGATCGTGCGGATGACGTTCATTCCAGACACATGGAGAGAGCCAGACGTAGAGGACGAGACGATACTCAGGGACAACCTCGTTCACGCGGTCCGACAGTTGAACCTGCAGAACAACGTCATAGAAGCTCTGCAGGTCGACATTCCCGCGAAAACAACCGACGAGAACAACGTCAACGACGCAGAATTCAATTCGGACAGCGAAGATGTCAGCGGGGAGGTGCTGACACCCATCGACGAACGACCGGAGGAGGACAATCCCAAGTGCAACAACGACGGGGGGAACTGTATTGAGGCTGGAGCTGACTAGGACTGAACGATGAACTTTGAACGTTGACGGGATGTTCCACTGTTCGAATTTGAGGTTAGGCTGTGCACTGTTGACATCTAGGTCTGCACGATCGTGCCCTTAGTGACTGTGCAGTTCTTTCGAGTAGTCCGAAGGCATTGACGAGGACTGAGTTGCTTTCGAACGATGGGGTATTCAAATTGTGACCTTTGAGTTTCGCGTTCGAATCCTTCGAGTATAGAACGTAGCCCTCCTATATGTGTTTCTATACTTTTCTAGGAACTTTTGCTACGGAATAGTGAACATTGTACTAATCAGAGTAAATATTTACTTTATACGCAAATGTTTGCTCTAACGGGAATACATAGTCTTATTTTTAAAAGATGAATGAATAGTAGAGGAAGAGGCAACTGATTACATGCAGTATTCACTATGTTAGAACGTTTCTTACTGGAAGAAGTTTAAGAGATTAAAGTGTCTTTCAAAGTTATTTCGTAAGATTTACATGGCAGAAGCTTTAAAAGCTTGGTTATGAGTGCGAAGAATTTTGTAAAATTATTCGAAGGATTCGAACGTTCTTAAAAATATCCAGATGATGAATTGTACGCATACTTTTAAAACTTATTCCAATCGATTCCAATTCGGCAAGACGAAAAATTTTTGACAACAATGTCTATTAACACTCCGCTTGTTTATATGCATTTGACACACCGATAATTCGTAGAATCTTATTACCCTGCGCGGAGTAAAAAATTTAATCGAGGAAATTGCTTTCCTTTTTGCTTCCCTTGACGTAGTACAATTTGAACTCGAGAAACTCCTAAAATTTTGACTCTTGCCTTTGCTTTTTTAAACTAATTTGTATAATATTTAAAGCGAAATGATCGATTCTTTCTGATAGCTCGTAAAAAGGCTGAGACAAATTGTTGCGTATGTTTTCGTGTGCAAAACAGGTATTAAATAATTATCGAAAAAAGTAAAAAAGAATATGTAATTGTATTTACGTCAATCTAAAGTATTTGTAAGGCGTGCAATGGTCTGCTATAACTTTCTGTTACAAGTAACTAAATATGGTATTAAGCATTATTCATCTTGATTTATGCATTACATTGTACTACATTGGTGTGACTCCTATTTGCTTTCCAAAAAGGTTTACTACTCATTATCTTATCGATTTAATTATCGCTTGTTCTTAGACGTTTTGGTTGAATCACCACTGAGTCATACTAATTTTATCTGACTTCCTCTTTAATAATTTTACACAATTTTGTAACTTTATCTTTTTTATGACTTAATACTGTTTCATTTATTTTTGAAATTCGTATATTCTATTCTTTAAGTATTAAAACGCACCAAACTTTATCTATAACATTATTTACTCTTCTACAAACAAAAAATGATTTATGCCATTGTAATTAAATAATTGACGAAGCAGAACAGTTGCACAGTCATTCAAATACACAAATCTTCTTCCGTGAAGAGTCTATTCGGTATTCGAAAGGAGAAGTAGTTTCGTGAAAAAAAGTGTAAGAGATACGCAACTAGAGATAAAAAAAAAACGATGAAAGGCAACAAAAAAAGAGATAAAATATTTTAAGAAAATGTCCAAAATTAGAAAAGAGCGTCGAGCAACTAAGGTTCGCGCGAGGTTCACATCAATTTTGCGTGCAAAGCAGCGTTGGATCGTCCACCGACTATTCCTGCGCGATTTCTCATATCATAGTTTTTTGGGAAGATCATTTTTTGATCAGTTATTAGTACGACTTAAAAGGGGGTGTACGAGATCGCGGGGCCGTAGACTTAGACTCTTTATTAAAAAACAAAAAAACTTTATACCAAAAGTGCTGATGATCTCAATCAATGACCTTGTCGTGTGTATTTTTAAAACATAGATTGCACGGTTCATTAGTGCAGGTTTAATTAATTTAGATTTTTTACTTTTTTATTATATTTTTATGGGAGAACAGGTATCTAAAGTATTTGAAACAATCTGATTTAAATAATTTGCGAATTGCCTTCTATTACGTTACAAAGTGGTGTAAATAACTTAACCTCTGGTAGATTGAAACATTCCTTTAAACTTAACGCGAAATAAGCTGTAAATAAAGATATTCTGTTAAACATTCGATTCGTACAATCAGTTTTTAAGCTCGGAAAATCCACTAGACTTTTTCTCCTACTTTGAAAGAAGAAAGTAAATATACAACAGTTTGATTAATGATATAGTGATAACGTGACAAATCCTTATTGACTAACAACTTCTCGTTTATCTTTAAAATAACCGACCGAGAATGAATTTTAAACGGTGCAATGTATAGAAAAACTAAAAGAGTAAACGCGAGGCTTCCCCTCGAAAAAACGTCTAACTTTAAAGTTAAAAAAAAATAATATCTAAATCCAAGTGTCCTAGACGAATTTCCTAAGGTACGTCGAAGAGTGCGACGAAGCAAATCTGTGATTATTATTTCTCTGCATATACGAAGTGCGTAGAGGAAAAATAAGAAGAGTAAACAAAAAAAGATGTAACTAAATAAAAAAAAAATAAAGGAACCTCCCGCGAACTCAAGTGGTGGCGCTCGTTTTGATATGTAATAAGATTATTATAAAGTGTATTGCTGGGCCGATAACGTCAATGATTAACGGCAACTTGCCTTGACTGCTTCCTTTTTTTTTTCAAAAGAGATGTTTTTTGGATAAATTTGCGAAGGGAGCAGCTAAGGAATCTTATAGCCGAGAGATATTTAGAAGCTTGGGTATTAAATGATGTATTTTTCTTCGACTTGATTTGACTCATCGGTGCAGCGATAGAGATACATATGCTGTCTAACGATTAATTACCTTAATGATGTCGATAAAGCGGGTAGCGTTTAAATGATTATAACAATATACATAAGACATGATAAAAAATGATAAAAAAAATTACCGCGCAAAGAAGAATCCAGTTACTTCAGTTCAATCGCCAAACTTTAAAGGCAGAGCTATTTCTGAAATAAAGTGAAAGTAAAAATTAAATAAAAAAAATCAATACTTATAACCCTCGTTTAATTTGACATAACAATAAAAATATAACTTTTTTAATTAATAAAAAAGTAACTTACAGTGATCTTTAATTAATAGTTTTTCACTGCAAATTAGTCAATTCTTACTATTAATGATTTGTTTCGTTTAAAAAAAAATGAAAATCAAAGAATATCAAGGAAAATAACTATAAGAAATAGCTCTGTTAAAAAATACGATGTATTTGTATAGAAAAAAAGCAGGTTAGGTTTAGATATAGGCGATTTATGTAATTTTTTCTACACTCGCCAAAAATTAAAAACCGCTGCGCGAACATATACATATACACAAGAGACCCAAAAGACATTACTATAATAAAAATCAATGAAAAAAATCATGGAGAGGAATAATAGATCGAACTGAGGTGACTGTTACTGAAGAAATAAAAAAACAAGTGAAACTTGCCGAAGGCCTGTAGAATCCCTGTATACTTTAGTTTTAATTCTCAATATTTCTGGAAGCCAGCTGTGATACTTCACCAATATTTGTTTACGCTCTATACAGCATCGTATCAGTTTCTAGTCTAGCATGATCGAAAAAAAGAAGTTAGTAATTGCGAAAGGAAGCGAGAGAGTAAGAAAAAATGTTGTTAAGGTGGCTCTAAAATCCATTTGCACACATCTACAAATGTTGTCAATGAGTCATGTTTTGAAATATCGAAATTACGCCGTCTATGAATATACACAAGTTCTTTGCAAACTATTATCAATATATATTGTAATTTACAATGAAAGAGTAGTAAAAAAATTAGCCATTGCATTGACAATGTTAATTGGAGCTGCGAGAAACTTTCAACCTGAGTGTATTATTTGCTTCTTATATGATTGATTTGTTCAATTTTTCGTTTTTTTATGACAAAAACAATAAAATGTAAACATATTTTTGCGATTGTTTTTGTATTATCGAGGTTGAGAAATTTTGAGAAAGAAAACATGTACTTAATTATTATCTTATAAAAAGACACATCTAATTATTTTACGAACAATTTTGTGAAGTTTTTTTCGAGTGATAAAATACTTATGGGTGAAAATTATGTTAAAAAAATTAACGATTATATTATCATAATTTTGAGTGTCGTAAAGTTTGAATGTAATTTCATTTAAAAAAATATACCTAACTCATTATTAGAATATCATATTATATAATTTGTATAGTCTTCCTTGTATGACGTTTAAGAAAGGAATTTAATCTCGATAATTGAGTAATATTTAATAAGTTAACATTTTTTTTAGTCAGTATAAAAAATTAAAAAAGAAACATAAAAATGAGTATCAGATTTATCTTAAAAATATTCTTACGTACTTATAATGCTGTAACGTACAAATATTGTATCAAAAAATATACATATGTATCTTTTAAAAAAAAGCACATAGTATAATTATTCTTGCTTTGAATTTGTTTTGCTTTTTTGTAATTTTAACACTTGTATTATTAAAGGATTAAAGTGCTTTTTCCAAAAATATCAGAAAAAAGCGCAAAGTATTAAATAACCGTATAATATAAGCCTTAAAAAAAATTGTGTGTAAGCTAAAATAGTTTTCCATTATTTAAGAAATACTTTTCCAGTAAGAAAATATTTTTCCTGTATTATAGAATCATTACTATAAATTGTTTTTACCTAAGCTTTTTTGTTATCAATTTTTTAATTCTCATTTACTAAAAGCAAATAAGTGACAAACAAAATTGTTTATAAAAATTAATTGGATGTGCCATTCATGATATAAAATGTTATTGCAAAAATAAAAACGCTTATTTTAATTATAAAATAAGCTCAAAATACGAAACCACAAAAAAAAAATCATAATTTTACTAATAAAGGATACGATTATTTTCCCTTGATTGCTTTGAAAATTAAATAGCTAACGATGTTTTTAACTTACTTACGTTGATATTAGTCTTCGTACTGTAAAAATCTATCCCAAAAGGCATTCTAAAAATTTCGAGGGGCACATTTCAAATCTTTGGAGGACACATCTCTGCAAAAATATTTCTAAGTCAATTAAATAAAATGAGGTACTTCAAACTAATATTCAGTTCACAAACACAGGCGCAATCGTGAACTTTGCGAATGCAAACTAAAAATTCTCTTTGCTACGAATGAATCTAATGTTGTATTTCCAATTATTATTACTGTTATTATCCGTCTACCAACACACAAATATTCAAGATAATACGCATGGCGCTCTTCTATATTTAAAGGAATTTTGTGCGCAATCCATTGCTTCATTGATAGACAAAATAGAAACACTCTTCGATTATCCGATTTAAATACATGTTATATAATTCTTACGCACAAGGACTTTTTAAAAACTGACAACTTTCAAAGCGAGAATCAATTTTTGATGGTTTTATGATCAACAAACAATTCAATTATTTTAAATTTTTCCGAATATAGAAGTCAGGACCGCATATTGCAATACTGAACAAGTTTTTAGTATACTTTATTTGCAGACACATAAAATATAATAATTAATACATTCTAAAAGTTTAAAATTGTGTTAGAAAATGAAAAAAATTGATTAACTGCCTTTTTCCTTTAAAATTCTTTTCTTAGGTAGCAATTATTTAATTTCTATAGTATTTATAAACTTTATACATCGCAGTCCAAAATAATTATTTAAAACTCTTAATTTCTTTATTTGAATTAACAGTGGAAAACGTCTGCTGCATTTAGTGGCATTGAGAAAATAAATTCATCGTGCAGTCAGCATTAAAAAACTTATTTTCATCTAGAAAGCGCGTGATTATACGTAAAACCGCGAGAGCGACAACGAAATACTTTGACGAAAGATAAAAAAAGCAGAAAAAAATTGAACAACAACGCAACTATTCAAATCCTAGCCTTTTAGCCGATAAAAGAATTAAAAAAAACACACACACACATACACACATAGCAAACTGCTTTTTCGAGTCCTCCAAACGCGTAGGCCTAATTATAAAAACTAACTAATTAAATAAATGAACTTTTGGACGTATCCGAGTGCACCTTTGCCAAAGACTTCGTATGCGTTTTTGTGCATATATATTATCTACATGCGTCTTTCCCCTCAGATATATTTCTCGCACTTTTGCCGATATATAAAGATAAAGCAAAAAAAAAAAGTAATAATAAAGACGTTAGCTCTCCGAGCCAGAAACAACAGATCGTTCCAAAGGTTCCACACGTGTATTTAAAATAAATAAATAAAAAAAAAAAACTAGTGCACCAATGAAACTGGATGTGGTTTAGGATTTTGAGAAGATTTTAAAAAAATAATGATATAACCGTGCCACGATAATTGTCGAGAGGTTGTAAATGAAGAAAAAACAAATTCACACTCGTTGACGAGGATGTTAATCGTAATTATGTTTGAATTTTGTTTCTAAAATAAATGACGACAGAGTTGAGAAGAAATTTGGATGCGTGAAGTGTTTTGTGTGATCGGTTAATGTAAAGAGAGAAAGAGAGAGAGAGAGAGAGAGAAAGAGAAAATGATGCATCTTCGAAAGTCTTGCGTCGAGTAATTGTACTTTGTAAAATGGAATACTCAGGAGAGAATAATAAATTCAACCAACAGATGCGATAACTTTAATCGCTAGTCACATTTATTGATCCTATCCTTGGTTTGGCTTATTTTCTGTTATTCATTTCCTGTCTCCTCTGTTAATTGCTTTTAATTAATAATAACTTTTATTTTGTAGAAGGTAATGTTTATTTTGCATTAATTCGTTGCAATTACAGTTAATTTTAATTAAGATGACCTATTTTAATATAAAAATAAAAATTTATTGGTGATAAATAAATGTCAACGGTGACGCAAAATGTACTTACTCTTGATATCGTTTGATATCTTGCTCAAATATTCGAATCTTCAATATACACTGTTAAGTATTTTAATTAGAATTTAACAATTTTGATAATAAATTATTTAACACTTTTAAGACTAAAAAAGTACAGTAATACTAATAAATATTATTTACATTTCAAAAATGTGTTAATTATTTAAATACAGATGTAGAAAAGTGGCTTTTTTGAAAAGATTTGTACAAATAAAAATGTGTCAAAATAAAATAAATTCTCAAACTTATTAATAATTTTATCATAAATTTTTTTGTCAAATTTTTTCAAAAATACATTATCTTCTCTAATATATATTTCTTCCACCGACTATTTATTCAAGAGATAAGCAGAGCTTTGCTACAATTCTATCTCTTTTCATTCCCAGATTCCAAGTAATCACACAAAGTATTAACGAGCGTAATATCTGAATGAACACACAATTTTGAATTCTTCGCAGTAATAAAACTTTTTAATTAATAATTAAAGACTGATAATTTAAATAAGAACTTTTCTTAATAAACATTAAAATTCTCAAGAAATAATTGTGCAAATGACCTTTAAATAAATTTGCAAACAAAATATATATATATATATATAAATAATATCAATTTAAAAACTATTATTATACTATTTATTAAAACTTACATTCTTATATTTAAAACATTTAAAATTGTTTTACCAACTACAGCTGAATGAATAAATGTTTCAACTTTTTATTTTTTTTAAAATCCAGCGAAGCAGGAATTTATTCACCTGTTAAGGGCAAAGCCGCAAAGGCAAAGGTAAATAAACGGCTGAACATTGGCTGCGCCCCGTCGTAGTTCCGGTTTCTTCCACCAGATGGCGTCAGGAGTTTCGCTGTTTACATTAGATATGTGATATGCCCGCATAGACGCTACTTATAGACAATAGAAGTACATCTTCTGGCCGCGAGCTTGTGTGGGTGGGAGCCGTACACTCGCCGCTTATAATACACTGAATACATTATCTCTCGGCTCTTACATTTCACGGTTTTTTATCGTTGCCTTTCAGATTACGAATGCTTTTAAACAATGAATAATACTACTTTACTCGAATGCCGTTACGAGCGCGAATATTTTATTTTAAATTGGTCGAAAATAATTTGAAGAATTTTCTTTTATTAATGAAAAATTCACTTGAATTTTTCATTTTATGAAGTAGAACATAAATTTAAACTTGAAATATCGTAATGACTTGAAATATCGTTGAAAACATAAAGCTTGAAATTTTGAAAAGCATGTTCTTGTGTAAGTGAAGTAGAAATAGAATTGTTAAGTTTATTCATGTGCATTAAAAGTTTAATTTTAATAACCAAAGTAATAAAAATATAGACTTAGAAATTTTTGAAAGTTAAGAGCCATTTGTCTCTGATTTGAAAAATATGAATCTTGTATATTGTAAGCAATATTCATTCCAAATTTAATATCTATTTAAAGCCAAATTCTACTAAATAAATGTCTCAAAGAAAACATAGTGCCAAATTAATTGGCAACATCCTAAACTGAACATATTAATTATTTCATTTAAAAATAAGTATGATTTTTAAAATCGATCAACAAATTAGCTTAAAAAAGTAATTTAAAAAGGGCATTATATTTAATTATTAAAACAGCAATTTATAAATCACATAAATAACGAATCGAGGTCACGTTATTAATTTAAAACACAAAATAATAACAACTGAAAACTCGTTAGAAAATGCAATTTATTTTTACAGCGTATTTATTTTTTGAAAAAAAAAAATATATTTTTAAAAAAAATAGAACAAATTTATGAGTAATCCAGGTTTACCAGCATTATTTGTATGTCTATATCCTTAACACCGACAGATATAGATATATAAATAACGATGCCTTAACTATGCCAGTACAACTACACGGAAAAAAGCTGTTGGACGAAATTAGATTCTTTCGCTTTTATGTACACTAATAAAAATGAATGTCTTGTTCTATGCGGCGGTGTGTTCAATATTTGAACGTCATACTCGTGATCAACACGAAATGAAAATTTTTTTTTTATGAAAAATGTAAATATAGCGTATTTTTTAAATTTCTATGTAATTTTTATACTTTCAATACTGGCTATTATTTATTTAGCAGAAAAATTTTTGACGTATTCATTTTCGGAATATTTTTAAACGAATTTTAAATATTTACGTCCTTTTTAGTTTGCTTTCTGCGAAGCTGGAATGCTTTTATTTATTAAAAATCGGACGTTGCAAACATATTTTTAAATGAATATTTTTAATTTACGCGAAGTAACAAGAATTGAAATGTTTATCAATTTCGTGCAAATACTTCATCATAATCTATTTATACGATCATCAAAATTAGAAGCCTTAAATATACCCATTAATAATGCTAAAATATTTAATATTGATTTAAATGCTCCGCATGGTAGTATTGATGCGCATATATATGAATAAAAATTATTATTGAATTATTTTTAAGCTTTATCAGCGAACAATTAAAAACACGTTAAAAAAATAATACTAATCGACAACTACAATTTCAGCGAACAAATACATTTTTCCAAAACTCTGCTGGTTTTATTTTTACACTCGTAATAAAATGATGGAATTTTCGTTCGAATAAAAATGCTTTGAAAGCTGCAGGCAGAAAAATTCTCTTAAAAATTCGTAGCATCCCGAATAACCGAACAAATGCAGAACGGAAAGAAAACTTTAATAATTGATAGATAATAGTGTACGCAATGTACAAAACCCCGAAAAAGTGAAAAAGAGACTAATGCAAAAAAAAAAAACGAGAACCGAAGAAAGAAGCGCCGGCTCTGAAAATCGACAAATCAGTCGGGCAATCTCGACGCAGCCTATAAAATCGTTATTTCAGCAATTTTGAAATAACACTCGAGAATAAAAGGCGCACTCTCGCACGCACACTCTCGCCGCGGCTCACACGTTCTCTCTCTCTCTCTCTCTCTCCCCCCTCCCCCGAGCGAGTTGCATCGGCGCGCGCAGGGATGACGTTTTCCCCACTATCTAGCTTCGGTTCGGCCGCGTCCGGCGGCGTTCGGCTCTAGCCGGCGACTCGCGGTGGGGGCTCAGAGAGAGCTGTGCGCGCTGCGCCGTGCCGGCGCTGGCGGTGACGTCACATAATTAGAGTAAATACAAAGTAGTCTTGATGGGACAGCGGCGTGCGTCGCACCGCTCGCTCTCCGCTCTCGCGAGAGCACCAGACGGCAAGAGCTCTGCCTCTCGCTAACGTGCGCGCGCGCACACGAGCGCCCCGTATATATATACATATATATATATACGCACGCACGGCTCGAAGCTTATATATCGCTGCACGTATATAACGCGAGGTGTATAGGTGACACTGTCAGTGTGCGTGGATAAATGTACACAATGTACTTGCGGCTCGCGAGTTTTGGTTCTTCCTTCATGAACGGGAGGCTCGTTTTTTAGAAGCTACCCCCCCATTGTCCCTGGGAGTAGTGTTCAGTGCTTCTTCTCGATCGGGAGATTTTTGTGAATTTGTGCTGTTTTCTTTTTTTTATATCTGGTTTCTGTGATCGTTTTGTTGGTGCGCGAGGAGCAGCAGCCGGCCTTTTGCAAGATTCTGCCGCGCGAAATTCAAAGCCGCCGCGATGCAGCGACAGCGACGTCGAAAATTATTCTGTGAGGTTGTGACGGAGACGAGCAGTGTTGTTGAAAATTGATCCTCCCTTCGTCATTGGCCGAAGCTCCGTTCTTTTTTCGAATCGCAAAAAAAAAAAGAAAAAAAGAATTAGCGACGAGTCAATCGAATAAGGAGATAAGAGAGGGCTAAATTGTGAGGTTATTGTTGTGGTGCACGAGTAGATGAGGAGCGTGGAAGCATCGCCAGCGCGTGACAATCGGCTGCCGAGAAATGGATAAGATCGAGGTAAGAGAGCGTGCACTTGTGTGTGGGTATATAACCCTAAACTCGCACCGCGCGGCGACACGATATTCTCTCGCTCTCTCCCCCCGCCCCCCGGTCCTCCCCCCTCTCGGAGCGCGCAGTTCGAACACCGCGTCTTCCCCCACTGATGTAGCCGATCGTGTAGTGGATCCGTACGTGAGAGAGCTGTGTGCTCTCCGTGCTCTTTTTTTCGCCCGAAGAGAATACTGCTTCCGAGATTTTTCCCAATTATTTGAATTTTAAATCCCGTCGGCGGTTACAAGGAAAATATTGCATTTTTAAAAGGATTCAATTGGTTTATCGATTTTCATGAAGGTTATAACATTTCACAATTACTCTTTTTATTGTAACAACTTTTAAAAGCCCTAAAGACGTTTGTAAATACGTAATTTTGTTTTGTTTTTGATTTTTATCTGAAGGTTAAGCCGACGTACTTGCTCTGTGAATTAATATTATTTGTGCTCTAAAAAGGAGTAGGATTTGAAAGTGTGCTTTGAATGCAAATGGATATAGACAGCTGCAAAGTGTGACGGAAGTGTCTTACAGTAATAAAAACGTTTGACTCATAAAAGTGAATCAACGGGATCATTAAAAAAATTTTTAATTGATGAGACAATAATGTAATGATAGATTCAAACGATTATTATCTCGAGATTTGTTATGCCATTTTCACTTTCTAAGCTTTCTCGCTAAAATTGAATGTTTAATGTTGAAAGTGTGCAGTCTTTTAATTAAACTTCATTAAACTCTGTCTTGTATTTTTAAACTTTACGTTAATAGTGTCTTGTAAGATTCATTTCTGCGATTTAAAATTTTAAAAGTTTTATTACTCGACGTTCCACGAATACTAAACTATTTACGGAATTTAAAATTTCCGAACAGTTATTCGATTTTTAGCAGAATTCGTTATTTAAGCGAAACGAAGTTTTTTAATAAATGCATTATATTTTGTTTTAACAATAATTATAAATAAGTTTATTTTCTATATATAGTAGAAATAGTTTATATGATTTAAAAAAAAGGCCAAACAGACTCTTTTCTTTCTCGGTCATGTCACAAAAACAGAAATGGCTTACAAAGTTGAAAGGCATTTTATTTGAAGGTTCTTTTCTGGAAAATGTTATTTCTTTTTCCGGCAGCTAAAGTGGGATTTAATTAAATTTTTGTCTAATTAAACCCGGAAAATTAATTAAATTGCAATAAAAATAATGTCGATAAACGCGAGTAACAAATTTTACTAAACTCATTTAATCTCCAATCAATATATATAAATTTAACAACCTAAACGAATTTGGAAGGAAAATCGATAAAGGATACAATGTAAAATGATTCGAACATTCCTTTTTTTTTACCGAGCTTGTCTGTACAGATACGAAAATAAAAATAGTTTATCGACTTTTAAAGTCCTCTCCCCTCATGCGCGCGCGCTTTATTTCTCTTTAATCTTCTTTGACAAAACAACATTTTTTTGTCGATTCGAATCTACTTTTCGTCCTCGAAAAGTTATTGCAATATCGAATCGATAAACTCTCAGCGAATTTTCGGGATGCTTTATTATTCCCTCATTTGCATTCACAGAAATTATATTTAGTGTTTTTCTTGGAAGATTCACCGAACGTTAGCTATAAGTCATCCGAGCCATTCGAGTTTCAAACGGTGGAATTTTGCGTCTGAATTAGACGAGCTTTACCGTTATCGTACGAATTCTCCTAATCTCCTAATTAACATGCAATCTCGCAGAGTACCCAACAATTTAAACTCATTACAATTATAACGTTAATCTGAATTCTGAAAATTATCGTTTTTAACTAACTCGTAATATATTTCCGCAAAGCCGCTTACTTTCCAAAGATGAATTTCCGTGAATTCGAGAATAGAGCGAAATTACCTCTCAATTGTAAAACACAAAGCGATCCTTTAATAAAGCATCGCCCTAAAGTAATCGCGTGAATGTCCTAATTCTAAAATAAATTACGGAGAGAATCGAAAACGCAAAAAGCGCCGAAAGAAAATAATATACTTTCGGGATTAAATCAAGCCTCGCTCTCCGTGTGCACCTATAGATATACATCCAACGGCAAACGCTCTCGCCCATCTCCGTCCTCGTCTTGCCAACTCTCTTTCTCTCTCTCTCTCTCTGCCCCCCTCCCTTCTCCCCCGCACTCGGCTTTCCCCCTTTTGCTCGTCGCGCACGCTCCGTGTGCGCCTGTGTCTGTGTGTATATCTGGAATTACATTGGAAAGGATATATACACGCTTTTCTTTATTGCCGTAATATTTCCAGAAACATTATTTGTTTTATACAAATACGCGCGCGAGCAATTATGCAGCACTGTTTGCTTAGACAATGAGAAATAAAGGTGAATTATTAACTTTGGAGATATTTCGAATTTATGAATTTATTTTTTGTTTTCGGCGGGAATTTATTTTAGGTGCGCAGTTTCGCTTTTTTAGAAAATTTGTATAAGCAGAGAGCCAAGAATGGAAAATACACTTCTTGCCTGCTAATGCAACGACTTGCGCAAACTTTTATATTCCCTCGTTGCCTTCGCTTTAGAATATATTTTAAAGTAAAAAGAACGAGTAAATAATTTTCTTGTTTGCCTTGCTGGATTTCATTATTTATTATTCATTGATTTTGTCAAATTCGCTGATTCATAAAAATAAACATAATTGTTTTGACGTATCTGCGCGTTCGTTGTGACCTTTTTATTATAAACGCGATAAATTTAATTATAGTCGATCTTCGAGGCGGACAAATTTTAAAAAAATATATAATCGGAACTGTTTTAGTCGCGGAATAGTATTTTTAACTTTGTTTCAATAAAAAATGAATTATATCGTCATGCAAGGTTTTTATGCTTTTATGCGTCGAATGATTTTTCAACGCAGTTTATTAACTAGGAATAATAGATTAATCTTTTTTATGCACGAATAAATTCATCGATTAATCAACGCGAATAAATTTTCTCGAACTTCTAGAAAATTAATATTTTATTCGTAGAATTTTAAAATTTTAATTCAAACTTTTAATATAATTTGAACGTAGGAAGCGATAGCAAAATTAGTTTCGTAGAAATCTTGTTGACGCAAGCTGTACTCGAACGTATAACCTTTAGAAAATGGACTGTCCCTTTATTCTCGAATAATATTTAAAGTTGTAGCTTCTATTTTTAAACGAAACAAAATCAATTTCCTCATTGTCTACTCGGCTATTTTACAAGGCGATAATGAAAGGATCTCCTCCCACAATTTCATAAGCATCGTTTACGCAATCGTTTCCATCGCGATACATAAAAACCCGCGCGCGCACCCACATATAATTCAGCCACTCGAATTTCGAATGCACATCATTATCCGCGCGATGCACTTGTCGAAAAATAAAGCCCTCCCCGTGGCTCGTAAAAAAAATCGGTATAAACTCGCGCTCTTTTGTTTCTCAGAAAACGGGAGAATTTAATCAGCGCGCTCTTCTCTCTCTCTCTCTCTCTCTTTCTCTCTCTTCCTTCTTTTGCCTTCCTCTCCTTCCCCGCGTCCCCTCCTTGCCCCCCACCGCCGGCCCGAGTACACGTACACGCACACACGTTTGAGGGCGTACACAGAGACGCTCCTTGAGCTCGCCGCAAACACGAAAGTGACAGCGTGTGGTAAAGGATTGCGAGGTGATGAAGACCCCGGAGTGGGGGGAATTCAGCGCCCGGAGTAGGGGGCCTCGATCGTGCAGTCAAGCATCTGGCTCACGCACACACAGAGGGCCACGTTCTGTGTGTGCGCGCGTGTGTTGAGACGAGCAATGCCATTAAATGCTCGCGGTAGTATTTTATCGATATCTGTCTTGAGCTCCCTCGCTCTCTCTCTCTCTCTCTCTCTCTCTCTCGTTTGTCGTTGTGTCTTTCTTTCTATTTAATTCAATTTTATCGTTTTGATTACATGTATTTTCTTACACGCATTTATTTTTTCAACTATTCGAGACACGTGATTGTTGCCGCTCGATACATGTTTTGTATATACGAGTCGTACGAGGCTTTGAATTTATAATTTTAGTTGGAACGACGCTTTAAATCGGTAATTAATATTTATGAATATTTTTAGCGCGGAGTGTTGCTTTTTATCTCCGAGCCTTGTAATAAAATGGAATTTCAGCCAAAATAAAAGTGTTTGTAAAACTTTGTTTTATGCGCATATGTATATAGTGTAATTCCTTTATAAAGCTTTTAGATTTTAATTTTCTTTAGAACAAAAATTCACTTTAGCTAGAACAAAAATATAGCTACCCTATTTTTAAGTGAGGTTTTACTTTAGCAGATTAATTTTATCTCTCAGAGTAAATATCCACTCAAAACGAAAAATTTAAAAAAGTGTATACAAGTAATTTTTTCGTTAAAAAAGATTAGTTTAAATTAAAAATATCAGTTTTACATTTATTGCGAATTTAGTTTAATAATATACAATTATAAAAGGTTCAAGGTAAATACTATTCCGCCGTCTTTCTTGCCCGTACAATTTAATTAACTTGTTTGATTATATAATCGTTAAAATGATGTATAACTCGTAGATAATACGCCTCATACTTCCTCAATTTTTTCTAAAGTAAAAAAAAAGCTTTTTAAAAAATGACGCCGAGCGAACGCTCGCTTTTCTTTTGTTCCAATTTGTTTCAATTCCATTGTTTGCTTTTTATCGCAAAAATATTTGGCGCTGCTTATTTTCAAACATTTTTTTTTTTTTTTCGTTCTAAATATTTTTCTTTTCTGCGATTTTTCAAAACGACACGTGTACTCGCTATTTCATTTACATTTCCACCCGTTTCTTTATGATGCAAAAATTCTTCCTCTTCCACGTCGAGCGCACCCACATTTTAATTTCAATTTTAAATATTTTCGTTATTGTTATAAATCGAATTTGCTCCGGAAAAATTCAATCCCACCTCGTCCCTCACTGATAATCGTCTAATCTTTGTTTTGTGTGTATTTAAAGTCGTTACTTTAAAATTCTTCCAAAGTTTTTCGAGCCGGATTTAAACTCGAGTTTTTATTTTTCTCGCTCGACTCGCGATGCTGAATTTCTTCTTTTTCTCGCTCGCTCACAAACACGCACACACACACACTTGCGCGTATACACTCATACACCAAAGTTTTCTTTTTAAGCTAACTTTCTTTTTCATGTTTCAAACTCAACTTTATCCTTCAAATTAAGATCTTATTTCCTTTTTAAACTTAAAATCATTATTTACGCAGTAATTTCTTTAACGGCTTAAAAATTAAATTAGAAAATGTATATAATAAAAGAGCAGGTGCCGTAAAAAGTTCGCTTATTACTTTTTCCTTTTAAATGAATCTCGAGACTATGTATTTTAATTTAAACTCCATGGCCAACCTTTATCGTTCGGTCTATCTGACCTCAACATAATTCTTTCATAAATTTTATTTATCTTATCTTATTTTTACTATTTTCATTGTTGCAACAATCATAATTTTCCTTGATTAACTTTTATATTTCAAATGTAAAATTATCATCGTCAAATATTATAATATTCCCTGTGTTAAAAATTAAATAAGTTTCATAATATTTTTCGTTTAGTTTTGAAACTACAAAGAACTAATCAGAATTAAAATAAACAAGGTTAATTAAAAACATAAAACTTTCAGTTACTCATTGTTATTTAAAAATACGAAAAACATTTGCTCTTGAATATTTGATATTATCGATTTTCAACGTGTAACGCTGATTTGAATAGCTTTTATTAAATTCAGACTTTAATTTGAATCGACCTACAGAAATAACAAAAAATGTTCAATTATAATTTAATAATTATTTTTCAATTAGAGCATTATCTAATCGTAAACAACGTTTAAAAATAAATCAACTTTAATCTATCTAGGTATTGTTATTATTATCGCGGCGATCGTCATTATTCCTCTAAAAAAATTTTTCTGTAGCCTCGCGAGTTCTTGTATCTCTACCAAGCATTTCAGTTTCTATCTTTTTCTCTCTCTCTCTCTCTCTCGCTCTCCATCACTTAACGTCTCTTTACCTTTTCTGCGTCCGTCTCGTTCCCTCGAGCGGCGGCGGTGGCGGCGGCTTCCCCCACCCTCGCTTCTCTCCTTCCACCTCCCCGTCTCCCTCCCGTATATACAGTCGTGCAGCTCTCTCTCTCTCTCTCGCCGTCTCCCTCTCGCCTACCGCGCGAGCTGCATCTGTCTCTCGTTCTCTCTTTCCTACTGTACGTGTATGTCGTGCCGCTCCATTCTGCAGGGGCGAATTAAAACGGGGGGGCTTACTGCCAAACTTGCGCCGGAAAATTATCGGCTCGACTGATCTTTAACTGAAAATGCAATTTAATAAATTTAAGCGATTTCGAGCTCGCCGCTTGTTGTGCTTGTTACCTCTTTTTAAAGAGATTCTTTAAGTGAAAAAGGCTGATTCTTTTGTTGGGAGGGAGAAAGGATTTAATTGAGTTCGAGCGGCGGACATATTATTTTTAGTTTAAATCGGCAATTTTAGACGTTTTTATTACTTTAGCGATGTTTTTCGCTTCTTTCACTTTTAGTAATTTTCTAAATATACAAGAATTAATTAAATGTTGTTTTTAGCTCTTAATAGAGATTTTCATACATTTTATTGCTTTGTAGATATTTTAAATTTCTATTATAAATCTAGGTTTTTTCAAATATGTAAGATTAAATGCTGACTGAGCATTTGGGTGCGAGAGTACTTTTAATTAAAAACATTTTTAATTTGCAAATCTAATACGGGCGCGCAGAGTAGTTTTCTAAATCCGCAAGATTATATACTATTTTTCTTGTGAAAATTTAATTAATTTTTATAACATTTTATTTCAAAGTAAAAGTTTTGTAACAGCTTGCATTCGAGGCCACACTCGAGGTCGTATTAAAATTCCAATAGACAATAGCAGTTTTACAAACGAGTAATTTAACGCTGCAGCTGTTTAAAATTCGATATTTATGTGCAACGTATAGCAAATTAATTTGAAGTATCATTCTCACGCCTGACAAACAATACGACGATAAATTTTTTCTTTGTTTTCGGTTGAATCTTTAAATTGCTGACAAAACAATGTCACAAAAATCTCCCATAAATGTTAAAAAAGTGCATGTTTTGTTAAGCTTATTAAAGATAAATATGCAAATAATTTTTGCGCATAAAATTTCAGAAACAAGAATTAAAACGAACTTGATTAGAAATATTTGCAAACAGGAAAAGTTGACTTTCTAGCCGCGATAGTTATTATCATAAAGATTACATTTATTTTTGCATCGATCTTTTGCAAACAAAATTCAATTATTTAATCAATCAAATAGTAATATAAAATGAAAACCCATACCACCCCACAGCCCATTAACTCTTAACCAGGCAAAGAACAATAATAATTATTTTAATAAAAATTGAAACTAATGCAATCGCGCTCTCCAGCAATTTCGCGCGCTTCGCGGCGCAATTTCGAAATTCCATAACTAAAAAATTTTACAATCTCGCCGTCCCAATATTCCAGTTTCGCGGACAATTCTTAATCCGCCACTGTTCGGTTTCGCGCTCCCTCTCTCTCTCTCTCTCGCTCTCCCACTCCTCGTTTCGCGGACTGACTCGCTCTCGGCGAGTCTGTCTGTGTGCGAGAACAGTGCACGGCCGGTCGTTCGTGCGTGTGCGTGTCCCTCGGAGTGTTCTCTCTCTCTCTCTCCGTCTCGCTCTTACGCTCGCGCGTCAGTATTTATAGACGTGCCTTAAACCGATTTAACACGAATATACCCCCCTACCCCCACCCACCCCTGCTAACCGCCTCCTCCTGCGATTCTATATAACTAACGCCGCTGACTTTGATCGTTCTACCAAATGTAAAATTGAGCGAAATTGACGAAATGTTGTTGCATTTTTGGGAATTTAGTTTGTTTTTCTTTTTGACGCTGATAATTTGTTGGGATCGCGGATATTGATGCGAATTAAAGGTTGCTTATTGATGGTAAACTAACTTTATAAACATTGTTTATTTTTCAAAAAAAAAAGTTTTTAATTTGAAATTAATGTAAATTTATTCAATAAAATGAGACTAGTACATATTTAGTTTTTAAATATGTAATAAGTAAAAGATATAAATTTTTGTAATATTAACATTTTTTTTATATTAATATTTTTTCCTTTTTAAATTTTGCACGAGAAAAAGATTTCAATGAAAATAAAAAAGTTACGTTTTAATACGAGTGATTCATTCTATTATTTAAATGAAAATGGATTTAATTAAAACTTACGAGCTTGATAATTTATATCTACAATTTAAAAAAAAAAAAAAAATGTTTAATAATACGTATTCGAATAAAATTCTTCTCGATGTTTTTAAATTATATATTATCTTTCGATCGTTTTGGCTCTTCTGTAACGCAAAGTCATCGCATGCTTTTATAATTATCCGGCAGTAATAATAGCCTAGTTATTTTAAACAAAAAAGTGGTAATATTTCGGAACAACTGTAGGAAGCTTAAGTTTTGCATAGTGCCGTATTATGACATAGAAATAATGCCCTGAATATCTTGGACGGTTGAATGTTACGAAAAGTTTTTATGACGCAAAAAAGTAGAAACTGACATTTTTATGAATATCTAGTAAGTTATGAATTTTGCAGAGAGAAAATGTAAGAATTTCAAATCGGAGTATAACTAAATTTTTGTGCAAAAATTGTGTTTGAAATTTTTTACAAAATGTAAGCGACTCGTGGAAATTTTATTATTGAAATAAAAGTTATCAAAGTGATATAAGTGCGAAAGTATAACGTAAAATTGAAAACATAATATTTTAAAGAAAAATTGGATTAATAATGATTAAAAAAACAGAATTTTCATGTTCATCTTTTTCAATTCATTACTTCTAAGCACGTTCTAATTAAATTTCATTTTAAAATTAAAATATACTCTCAACTTAATCATCTCTTCATTTTGAAATTTCAAGCCCACTCCATATTGAGGTGATATGTAAGCCATTCAAGGAAAACTGACCAAGTATCAACTCTTGCCAGGCAACAAAAACTTTTCCTAACCTTCTAAATCTCCGAGGCCTTTCAAAGCAGCCACATCTGTACCCAAAATTCCAGCTGGTCACAATTTTTTTTTTCCCCGACCTCGAAACCCAAAACGTTGCGGGTCGCCGGCGCGAGGGAGAGGGGGGAAGAGAGCCCCGCTGAGAAAGGGACAACCGCGTGCAACGACGAGAAAAAGAGAGAGGAAAAACAAAACGCGAAAGCGCGTCGCCTCCGCACTCGTTCTTATGTTGCCGTGTAATGCACCGACCCGTTTACGTGTGTGTGTGTGTGTGTGTGTGTGCGCGCGCGAGCGTTCGCCCGAGTATGTGAATCGATAAGCGAGAGAGAAAGAGATACGAAGCCTTTTGAGGTTTTTTTTGTTTCCGTTTTTTTTTTCCGGGATTCGCTTTTAGGGTTGAGGCTGATATTTTTTCTCCCCCCTCCGTCCTTCCCCTTTTTCGTCTTTCAATTTGTTGCTCGTTTGAAACGCGGAGAATTTAATATTCTCGGATTATCTTTTTTATAGGTTTAAAAATCAATTTTTACGAGAGTGCTCTCGTATTTTTTCGTCGCCCCGCGCGCGGTCCGCTTTTATTAGCGTGTTATTAACGGATTCTCGAGATTTTTCTAACGAGGAAATTTTTGGTTTAATTGCCGGGTCGGTGAAAGTTTTTTTTTTGGAATTAATTTGTAAATTGATCATAAATAAATATTTCCGGTTTTTCATTTTGATGTAATCGAACGTCTAAATTCATGAAGTTTAGTACAGTTTGCAGATTATTTGGGATTATAGTTATTTTTACTACTCAACTTGACAAAGTAGACTTAACTGCGGTCGATAAATGCTAATATTACGGAATACGAGTTTTCTGCTAGGTTAATATTATAAATAATGAAAAAAATGAATAATTACATTTATTTCTTTATTGATACGCAATCGATCGATCGTATTTCAATGCTTTATGCACTCTCGTTAATGCGGTTTATTTTTAATAATAAATCGTAATTTATAAAAAAATGTTTTGCTCATTAAAATTCATAATTATTTTAATTTATTAAACTTTCATATACTTATAATTATCAAAGTTATTTTCAATTCAAAGTAATAATTTGTGACTAGGGTTTTATGCAATAGACGTTTCACGAATTTACGTAAAGCTTAGAAGTACTACAATATTTATACAATTGCAAGTCTCGTAAAGTGGAATGAATGTCGTTTAAACACTCAACTGTATGTAAGTGTCACGTTTCTGATTAAAACTTTGATTGATATAGCGATTCTACGTACCTGAAAAAGTAATATTTATCATTAAATCGAACATTCTTTTGGTGAAAAAAATCACAAGAAAACGTAAACTAACTTTCTAATTATTGAAATTCTAATTTCCTTTTCCCGTTTTAAAATACATGATTTATGCTCATTCGCAAATAACACCAACTCAAAACAAAGCACAAAAGTTGACTCGAACTATTTGTACTTCAGGCTGAAATTAATATTTCGGCCAATTAAAAATTCGAAATCGCTGGATTTACGAGCAAATTGATGAACCCTCGAAAAAGCCCGCTCGAAACGGCGCAATTTTTCATCGGAATAAAGACGTTACAAAAAGCGCATGCACGCCTCTTTGTCTTTGAATCGTTCCCGGCCGGGCGGTAGGGAAGAGGGGGGGAGTGAAACAACGACACCGATAATAGCAATAACAATAATAACGATAACGATGTAACGATGGCAAAGTTCTTGCGCGCCGCTGCAGTTGCAAATCACCGGCGTTAAAACGTCGATGTATCCGGCTTGTCGTGGGAGGTTCGGCGGAGGTAGGAGGGAGGGGGAGAACGGCACAAATTGAAAATATACGTTTTAAAGGCGAAATCGATAGTGGCGCGCGTTACGCTCGGAGAGCCCGTGAGTCATGCAAATGATTATTTGTATTCGATTTCGTCATTCTCTTTTAAGAATATTAGTTGCGAGCATCTTTTTTTTACTGCTCTTTATTTTTGAGGATTTTTTAGGCTCTTCACTTATCAGTTTTAGCGTAATATCTATTTTTATCTTTAGTTGATTGGTTCTAATATATATATTTTATCATATCAAATGTTTCAATAATTAAATAAATTGTACTGTATATAGAAATTTTTTGAAATTCCTTTTATACATTAAATATTTGCAATTTTAATAAAAAAATTGTTTTTAATGTGGAGAAATTCTATAAATTTTAAAATTTAATGTCTAACGATAATACAATAAAAATATTTTGATAACAAAACTTTAAAGCTTTAATCAAAGTTTGCGTTATAAGTTTGATATTTTTTAATCTTTAAGTGCTGCAATACCGCATATTATTTTTTAGTCTTTTAGTCTTTATTAAACTTATATAAGTAGGTGGAAAATTCTCAAAATGTTTTTTGTTAAAATTGGATTCAAATACGTTGAAATAATTTTTAAAACAAAATGTATGTCATCGCTTGCAGTATTCATTATTCAAATTTACCGAATTTACCTGATTTACAATCTTCTAAAGCATTATTATCAACTAAAATAAATTAAAAATTACATTTTTCAAATAATTTAATACACCCGTGAATCTATTTTACGTGTCTGTTTTTATTATTTTATTTTAAATTTTAATGCTCTACTTTGCTTTCAATGACTATCTTTATTTACTTGCATTAAACGTAAGCTGTGCTGTGATCGAGAGAATCGATGCAATCATTATCACTGCTAATCGCATAATTACAATTTGATTATTAAGTGAATTGCAATACTGCGTAACTTATCACATATTTATATTGCTTTGTTTTGCAAGTAAAAAACAATAATTAAAATATTTTTTTAACAGGAAAACTTTATTCTAAATGTAAATTTTTTTGATAAAAAAAATTTTGATATTAAGTAAAATAGTGCTGGAATATGAATTATTAGATTTTTGTATTATCTGACTTTTTGTCTTATCATCAAATGACAATAATTATACAAAGATAAGAAATATTTTCTCAGTTCAAGAATTTTTAACAGTTTCTAAAATATATTCAAATGTATTGGAAATTGAATTTATTATTACTAAATGATTTAAAAACAAAATTTCAGATTTTATTTCAATGGATGTTTAATTTAAATGTAGTCCTTTCAACATACTTATTAAAATATTTAATTGCTTTGAAAATAAAGTTAATTTAAGTTTTTAATTTAATTAGTTTTTTTTCAAATTATTACTAAGACCTCATTGCGGAACAGACATTTTTTAGTGGTTATAAAAAATACGCAAGAAAAACTATATAAATCTTTCAGAAAAAAGATTTTAAAAACTTAAATGGACTTTAATATAAGTAGAATTTACTTTACATCAAAGAGATATTCATAAATTATTTATAAACTGCGCAGTCATTAGTATTATTCTACATCATATCTAAAAATATTTGCTATTAAATGAACGCTCACAAATGTTTTATCTACAAACTCAAAACGGACAATCTTTTAAATACAGTTAATGCTTTTCATGCACAATAAAAGAAAAATCAACTGCCGACAGCTCATCGCCGAAGAATTTCAAGTACACAATCGGCGCTTTACCTTTTTTTAAAAGCGCTGCACGCGAAAATCTCATAAATAGCGAAAATCGTAAAAAGATAATCAAATTTACCCAAAAAAAAAAAAAGTCGAACGCACCGATGCTCGAAAAGGAGGAGGCAAGAGAGGAGAAAACAAAAGACGAAAGAGGTATATAAAAAAAAATAAAAGCTAAGTCTCTTCTCACGGACGTAAAAATATTTCTCTACAGAAGAAGGAAACGAAGAGCTCTATCTCTCTTTCTCTCCCTCCAGTGCTCGCGCGCCCGTAATTATAATCTAAAGCCGAAGGCTCGCTTCTCGAGGTGTACGCGCGCGCGCACACACACACAAACGCGCGCGCGCGCGCATGCTTGCAGGAAGTTGCACGTGCACGAGAGCGAGAGCGACAGAGAAGCCAAGCACACGAACGAGCACCAACACGAGGAGGCAGAGTCGTTCCTCCCACACTAGCACATGCAGCGGGCTGTCTTTGTGTTAGTTTGCGCGCGTGTTAGTAGGATAGATTCTGTCTCGCTCGCTCTTAAGCGCTGAAAACTTGTTTCGTCCTCTTCTTCGCCGCGTGCCTTTTTCTCCTTTTTTCTTCGAGTTTTTTTTTCACGCAGTTTGTTTTGCGCTCTGTAGATTATTTTAATGCGCGAATGAGAGTTGTAAAATTATTTTTTTTTTGCTTTTTGTTCTCTTTGAGCGAGGAAGATAATTTTTTAGTTTTATGTAGTCGAGAGATTAGTTTAATCAAATAGAAAAACTTTGAGTTAGATATACTTAAGAAGGTTGCTGCTTTGAGTTGTAATTTTAATTTACGCTCGAAATATCATTTCCTCTTTTTTGTTTTAATTTTTATAACATTGTACATTTTTATATTTGAATTCTGATAATTCTGTTTGAATTATAATTTACTCATCGAGGAAAAAATGTTTAATATCATTGAAAATAAAATAATAATTGTAAGACGGCTTATCTTCGGTTATCTATCTTGTTCAAAAGTCACTTAACTTTTTTCTGACTTTTTTATTCAACTTTGTTTGCAGGCCACAAATTATGATAATGGAGGAATGAAAAAAAATTGTGCGCAAAATTGCATTATAATTTCAATTATTACATTACTCGAGATAACTCTTTAATTCTAAATTAATATTTTATTATTATTTTAACATAATATATAATTTTAAGGTTTTTTATTTAATCTTTATTACGCAAATAGAAGCTACATATCGTGTTAATCCTTACTTCCGGTAATATAATTTTTAATAAATATTTCAGTATTTTAAAATATTTTACAAATAACGCAATAAAGCGCTATTTCAGATACGAGTTGAAAATATCGGTTTTTGTATTAAATTCTGATTTGCTTTTCAAACAGTTCATTTGAATGGATAAATGGAAATTCCGAAATTTTAATTAAGAAGACTTATTTATCGTGCATTTAAATATATTTTATATTAATGAAGTTGGATCATTAAATTTTATTTAATTCTTTTCAAATGGGAGCAAATGTTTCGTTTCAAAACGCGTAACCTCGATTTTTCAAACATGCTAAGAATGTAAAACACTGTCATTCATATTTTTATCATTGTTAGCACTCGAAATGATTACGTATCTCTTAATAGCTTTTAACAATTGATTATTTTAACTAATATTTTATTGTTGGAAAAATGAATAATCCAATATATCCTCTATAATATTATTAAAATAAGGAATAATTTGTGCTAAAATTAAAATTAATTCTAATTCGTGTTAAAAAAAAAAAAAAAAAAATGAAAGCTGTTCGACATTTAAAAGAATTTGTAATTTAAATTAAAAAGTTGTTTATTTAATTTCCTCCTTAAGCAATTCTATATCTCTTATCTCGACCGTTCGCTTATTATTCAAATGAGTCTCTTTAAATGCCAGGCAAAGTATCAAAAATAAAAAGAACGAAAGGAGTAGAATTTCAGCTATACAAGCAAACTCAAAAGTCAATTTTAACTCTCAAAAATCAGCACCTTCCTTCCTGCCTCCGATAAAATTAAACAAGTGCCATTCACAAGTTTATCCGAGCGCAAAACAAGCGCTTACGCACGTGCAATTTTGCGAAAGTGAAGTACACACTTTGCTCTCGGCCGCGAGAGAGAGAGAGAGAGAGAGAGAGAGAGAGTTTAAAATATTTCACGGCGAGCAAAGTATTTTCGTTCCTTCGGCCGACGTCTGTGCAAAGCGTCGCGAATACACACGCTTATATTCCCCGTTTTGCTGTGTAGGTGCGAACATGCAGTTGCACGGACGGAGCATAATGGACTTTTTCTTTCCTTCGGTTTATCCAATAATTCGCGCGCGCGCTCGAGCTCGCCGGCGAGTCTCTGTGTGTGAGTTTCCCTGCGCGTGCTGGTGACTAGACAAGAAACTTCGCTGTGGGAGTTTAACTTAAAATAACAGTTAATATTATATAATATATAAAGTATCGGCTTTTCACTTGTTAAAAGGAATCGTAAAGTTAATTTACTTCTTTTTTAATTTCTGTTAGCGAGTCGACTCCTTTCTGACGTTCTTTGTGTAATTCTCTGTTTCGTTTGCTTTAACAGAAATGTATTTTAGCATGAAAATGTTTTACTTTGATTAAGGTGTTTTTAAATATTAATAGAGATATATACTATTGCTAAAGGAAATAATAAGAATAATGCGCTTTTTCATTAAAGTAATACGAGTAATATTTATTTTAAAAGGAATAAAACGTTATTGATTTGTTTCAAAATTCTGTAATATTAATATAATACATAAAGAAGTGTGCATATATAAAATTCTCTTTTACAGCCTTATATAATTCTTTAATTTCCAGTAAAAATGCTTTTATAAGCTCGAACGTTTATTGCACATTAATATAATAAAATTTTATTACAACCTTATATAAATAAAATTGAAACAATTACATTTTCTCGAAACGTTACTCACTAAATTTTTTTTCTCACAGCGTCGTTCAATCTTTTAGTCTCCGCCGGAAAGCAATATCTCAAAAGAAATATAGAATCTAAAAGGCATTTAGGCCTTTATAAATTGAACTGCAGAGTGGCCCTTATGTAGGCTATGTACCCTCTCGCGTGTTCTCCGAACATTTCGAGCTCGCGACACTTGGCCGCGTGCGTTAGCCGTATACGATCGACGAATTGTTATCGGGCCGTCTCTCTCTCTCTCTCTCTCTCCCTCCTGGTTCTCTTTATTTTTTTTTTCGCTCGTTCTATCGCCCGACGATTCTAAAAACGCATTTACGTTATCGGTTCAATGGACTTTTTCCTGCCTCTTTTTTTTTGGCCCCGTTTTCAATCCTTCGACTTCAGTTTCGTTGAGTAACCTTTTATACGCCTTTTATTTCGAGAGATTGTTTCAATATTGATCCAATGTTCAAACGTTTAATTAGCAATGATGCCAGAGTGAATGTATATATTAAGAAGGATAAAATGGATTTATTTTTTATGGGTTTTATGCGTAGTAGCAGTCTCCGAAATGACCGAAATATATAATAACCTTATGCTCTATTTTGGTCGTATATCAGAGAATGTTGTGTTTCACAAAATTTCGCCAGTAAACAGGATTTTGCATAATCAAATAAAATAATCCCGACTTCAGAACCTCGTGCATATACTGGAGCTCTATCGAAGCCACACCCAGCTATGCAAATACGCTGGCATAATACGTTCTATTATATTAAATGTATCCTTAATAAACGGGCAAAAATTAGATAATTAAATTAAATTCAATAAATTAATAATGTGATGCAATCTTCGTTATTAGATTATCTCTGGTTAATTACGTTTTAAAAGTCAGTTTAATTTTAGTAGAGAGTAAAATGCTTTCTTTAACCAGGGTAATTAAATTGATTTTCCAAATATATTGAAAGGTGAGTTTAATCAAAGAGTTTAAATATTGAACGGAAGAATATAATTGAATTATTCACATTCCTATAAATTTTTTTTATTTTCTTATTTTTATAATCAAAAAAAAAAATATTGACGAAACAAAAATTATCTTATTCCTCCCGTATTACTAAATAAAACATATTTTTCATATTATAATTTAAGACTAGTATAATATTAAAATATATTTAAGTGAGACATTTACTTTGATCAAGTCGCTCTATATTCAGATGGAACTGTTATACTTCAATTGCTGACACCATTTTTTTATACTTTATGAAGATGACTGCATTAAATTAGCGTAGTAATGAAACAGTAGAATATTTCATAATTTTTTACTCATTATAATAAGTATAATAAAAAAGTTCTTTAAATTATCGTTCCTTTTTTTCCTCCAAACGGTAAATTTTACATAACCGCAAGCTATTTTTATTGCCGCCCACAAATCTCAATGAATAAAAAGCTCACTTTCGACAAATTTTTCGACGCAAAGATTCACGGCCGATTATTAATGCCGTTAATCTAAACTCTCTCCCTCCCTCCTCCCGCGCCGGACATTAAACGAAAGCGTGTCCACCTCCCGCTCGTCGCTTTTAATGGAATTTACTTTTGCAGCTTCTCTCTCGCTCCCCTCCCGCCGCGAAGTAAATTGCATCGCACTAGAGAAGCTCGGAAAACAAGTGTCATTCGGCAGGAATGCACCGCGCGGAAGTGGAGTGGGGGGGAGAGGGAGCGAAGAAAGTGCCAGGCGCGCATGCGCGCGGAGAACGATAATAAGTGATAAACGGTCGCGTATTATTTTGTGTTTACGATACTACGCTGCTACTGTTGCTTTTTTGACGAATGAATGGTTCTTTTTTTTTTTTTTTTTCGCAAAAGAGACGTTGGGGAAGAGTGGCGCTGCCGCTGCTGCTCCTTGATTTTTCGAGCGGAAACATTGGAGCCTCCGGTGCGGCTGAAATATTAAAATGCTTACCCAATGTGCAGAGCTTCTCCTTTCCAGCTGGGAAATTGTTAATTTTTTAAAATGTATTTTAACAACTCGGTTGTACATGGACGTGTACATTTTTTTAATTAACAGTGGTTTTTATTTACAATTTACATTAATTATTTATGAATGCTGAAACTGTTTATTCAAAAGTTATTAGTAGCAAATTATGTTGCACTAATAGTAAAACGTAGACTTATACTGCGAACTGGAAATCTGCCAGAGAAGTTATTTTTTGCCAATCAAAATACACATTCAAAAATATTAGCTTATAAAAACACAACAAGACGTTCATCGAATTTCAAAACTCTTTTATTTATACCATTATTCCCAAACAATATCAAATATTTCAAAAACATTTTAATTGACGAGAATAAAAGCAATTACTCAAATAAGAAAAAATAGAAAAATTCCTGAAGTATTTTCCGCTAATGGTCAAACATCAATTAACAAAAAGCAGATTGTACACTTTACCCCATAAAAAATTTCAACCATAAATCTAAATCTCGACAAAAGAAACAACAACATTCTTAACGAATCATTCACCATAAAATGTTTCGCGTTCCATTATCAACCAGATTCCCATTGAATCCCATCATAAAAGAATCAGCGATCCACTCGGACCAACAACTCAGGCCCGAAAGACGTCCGAAAAAAGAAAAGGGAAGGAACGCCGACGGCGGCGGCGGCTGTATCTCTCCGCGCTTAAAGGCGGAAAAAAAGGAAGATAAGCCGCCGACATCAGCGACGAGAAAGAGAAAGTAAAGGCGAGCAAGGGAGAGAGAAGAAGAGCGCGAGTCGCGCGCCTGCGCGGGGCAAGGTTTCGCGCGCGACTGTACGCCGGGTGCTTAGTCCCTCTCCGCGGCTAAAATTCTAATCGGCAAAATTAGTCGGCGAGCGAGCGCGCGAGTACAGTCGCCAAAGAAAGTTCCCCTGACCGCGATTTCGAGCGAGTCGCCGAGCCGCCGCCGAGTTATGAAATCAATCGCGCAAGCCAGAAAACGAGCGACGAGCCTCCTTTTTTTTTTCCCCGAGTTTGGCATTCGACTTCTTTTTGCTCGATGGGGCGGCGGGAATACGCTGCGTCGGACGGTTTTTGGGCGGAATTTTTTTTTTTGGACGCGGGTGTATTGATACGTAAAGAGGTAAAATGCGTGAAAACATTTTTTAGTCTCTTTTTAGGAAGTTTTTTATTTTTTGCTTTTCAATTGAAGAATTAGTTATATTTGTACTATTCGGAAAAACTGCGTATTTTAATATATTCTTCTGGCGTATAAAAGTCTGTAAAGTAATATAAATTCGTTTGGGGTAGAACTATTAAAATCGTACTGAAGTTTAAATAACGGATAAAATCGCGCTAAAACTGCACTTCCAGAAAGATCAAATCTACCAATCAATCTCGCCAAATCGAATCATCGAAGCAAATTTATTCAACGCCCGAAGTGCGTTCGGCAGATCGAAAAAAAAAAGCAAAACTAAATAAAAGCAATAGTTCACAAAGAACATCGCCAAATCAAGTAAACTCGAAGCCTCTCTTGCGCGTCGTTTGGAATAAAAACTTTTTTTCAGCCGCGACCGAGAAAGAGAGAGAGAGAGAGAGAGAAGTTGCACGAGAGAGGCCGGGAGGGAAGGTGAACGAACGACGACCACAAAAAAGAACGACAGAACGCGACGAACGAACGAAGGAAGAAAAGGAAAGAGAAAAATGAACGGGATCGCTACTATGCGCTCTTGCGTCTCTCTCTCTTTCTCTCTCGCGGGGAAATGAAAATATCGGTGTCAATGCGCGGGACCGACTGTAGAAAATTCCCCCTCGCGCAAAATTTCGTCCGCCCCTCGTAAATATCCTAGGAAAATAATAATGTTATTGATAAAACGTCAAAAAGCAGTAGACCGTTTTCTTTCTCTCTCTCTCGCTTTTGTTGTGTGCAGGGATTCCTCTTTTTGCTCTTCTCGCTCGGGAGAGGCTTGTAATACACGCGAATAGCGAAATTGCTTTTTAAAGACGAGTGAATGAGGTACTTCGACGTCGAGGATTGATTAAAAAGAAATTGAAAAAAGTTGATTTAACATTTTAGTTTTTCACTGGAGATAGAACATATTATTAACTTCATTTGACAAATATTGGCAGAAAAATTAGTTTTTTTCATTACGTAATTGGTGTTTTAGTTTTGAAGATGTTTCGAGAAAATGGAATGAAGATAAATTAGTTGTACTTTATTTAATTACTCCTTTCCTATTTTTAAGTAAACGAGGTTGAATTACGAAATTATAATGATGAAATTACTTGTTTCAGTTAAGTCAACCGCCACCAACGTAATTTTATTATAATTTAAAAAACACTTTAATTTAACCAATTTAGAAACGTACGAAATTCTATTATTTTCTGGTAAAACAGCCAAGACCGTCGGATAAGTGTACGACTGAAGAAGAATAACAGTAAAATAATATTCCCCCTGCTGTACAATCTATAGGTAATTGACATAAGTGGCGTAGAAAGTAGAAACTTAGAGCATATAATTTCATTTACCCTATCCTGAAGTCATGTTATCACTTAAGAAATCGATTTATATTTTGCAGAAACATGTTTTTCAAGCTGTTATGCGCGACAATTAAGAAGCAAAAAATGTCCAATATTGAAAATTCTAATTAATGTGTACACAATGCAAGTAGTTGCAAGCAATCATTTTACGAAATAAAAAGAATTGATTTTTTAAAACGTGTTTTCGTAAATATATTCTATTATGACACTACTCTCAGCTCTTAAATTAATTAAAGTAATTAACGTCTCTTTCAAGGCTTTCGCTCACGTGAACAGAGATTTATAATTAAAGCCAGTTATACATCTTTGAATATGCTGTTTAACACAGTTATAAAATGAGTTTTTCCTTTCGCAATCTGAATAATTGCGTTATTATTAAAGAATAAACGTTTAGTGCCATTTAAGTGTGAGAGTAAAATGTAATACTTCAAAAATACTAAAGTATCTCTCCAAAGTAAACGCTTGCGAGTTTAAATTACCATTCGACCTACTTTTCGAGAGGTTTTATCAGTTTTTCGCGCAGAGGCTACTTTGATTGCGTAACTGAAGCACTGCGTAATCTTTATTAAAACGTATCGTCAACGTAAATAAAACTTTCGTTAATTAATTAAGTACTTTAAGTCCGGGCGGTGCAAGAAAACGTAACTGCATAATCAAACTTTCGGGGAAATGAATATTACTTAGACACATTGAGGTCGAATGAATATCAAAAGTTAGCAATTTCAAATACTGCCGGAGGGCATTTTCGCTCGAATCTACAAGCTATTGTCTGTTCCTTAGCGGTGGCATCTCTCTTTATTCATTTATTGTAATAGTACTAGCAAACTAGTTTAATTTTTTTTTAATGAATATCTATGTCATTTTGACTCGAGTGAAGGTGTAAAGTATTTTTAATAAAAACAATTTTAAATGAATGGAAAATATTTTCTTCAAATTTATTAAGAATGTCTATTATTTAGTAAGATTGAAAAATCTTATTTACATGTTTAGCTTGCCAAAAATTCAAATGCAAAACGTAAATGGAGTACTTTAACCATCAAACGAGTCCTCAACAAATTCCGCTATCAATTAGCATGAAAACAATATTGTAGCAAATGAAACGGTCGTCGTTCGTCGGGGGCGCCGAAAATGCCCCTCTAAAAGCCCAAAATCTCGGCACTCCCGAGTCATCGGCCTGACTCCGGCTCATGGCCTCGCGAAATATATGGCTCTCCGCCGGTCGGGCCTGCGAGCGGCCAGATATCGCGATTACATCAATATATACAAGTGTAACTCGGGCCGCATAACCGGCCGGTAATGGATGACTAACCGCAGCAGCGGCGTCGGGCAGATGCTGCTGCTGCTGCTGCCGCCGCTGCTGCCCGCTGCCGCGTTGCATCCCGCATTATGCTAAATCGTTTATGCGCGAGTTGCCGGCGATTTATCGCCCCGGCCCGCAGGGATGATGATTACCCGCCTCTCAGTTTTCTCTCCCGGTTTTTTTCGCTCTGTTGTTTTTGCCTTCGCTCTCTCTCTCTCTCTCTCTCTCTCTCTCTCTCTCTCTCGGTCGGAGTCAATCAGCGCCGGGTTGGCCACAAAACCTTATGTGTTCCCGAGAAAGGATCTTTGATTTTTCTGGGTGGGAAAATGATGATGAGGCCCTGGGAGTTGTTGCGGAGTTGCTCGTTATTGATGGCTCGAGCCGAGTTTTCAGAGCGAACGCGAGGAAATTTCAGGGGAATGGGCAGTTTTTTCGAGGAACGCCGATGAAGTTTATGAGAGGCGTAAAAGGATAGCTTGTAATATGGAACTATGCTTATGCCTCATTCTGATTTGACGACTTTGATTTTTTTTTCCGGGAATTAATGAGCGATTAGAAAAATGTTATTGGGAAAAGTAATTGCAATGCGTTGGCTTGTTAAAAACTGTGAGTTGCGTGTTCATTAAGAAGTAGAAATGCTTTCATTAGTATGGCTATGAAAGTCTTTGGAGCAGCTGAACTATGATCATAAAAAGCTTTGATTGATGGGAGTATCAAGTCCATAAAAATGGCCAGATGATCCACTAAATTAATCGTCTTTGCATAAAGCGCCGAGCGAACTTCTGTCCCATATTTAAATATTAAACTTCTTTTCGAAATTGCATTTTGTATTTTATATTTTAAAATAACCTTTTCTTATTTTGAATATTTTAAAAAGAATTTTATACTTATGAATATTTAAAGAAAAGTTTCATTTTAAATAGTGGCGCAGATAGTAGATTTAAACAATATTAAATTAAATTAGAAATTCAACTTTTGTTCAGAAATCCAATTATGAATTTAAACTTTTAAACTCTTATGAAGCTTCGAAGAATTGAAATATATGTATATCGTATTCATTAAAACATCAGATTATTACATTAAAACTTTCCAACAAAAGTGATCATTTTTTTTTCATTTAAACGTCATCTCTTGTTTGGGGTCACCTTTAAACGTGTGTAAATACGTCATTTAGATGATTTTGATCATTCTCCTAAAGCAACAATTTGAAACGAATTACAAAATAAATTCAGCGTTTATTTACGCAATTATGTAATTACATAATTTACAGAATGCATTTTAATTCAAGGAATTTATACACTGAATAAACTCACTAATGTCTGCAACAACAGCTCGAGACAAATTAAGCCGTTATTACAAGTGAATAATTGACTAATCATAAAAACTGCTTCGATATCTCTGAACGCAGCTTTCGAGCGATAATTCGACCTTCCAGACAGGCTCGTTCGTTTCATCTCGCGCGGCGATTTTATTCATTCGCTCGCGGTGTAAATTTAACAATCGAGTCGTTAGGTACGTTCCTTACGTGCTTGAATTCCGAACGAATGAAATTTCGCAATTTGTCGCGAACGCGGCTGCCTTGCGACATGCATGCAGAGCCATTTTCCCCCGACTCGATCGAGATGCGAGATTTATACCGGCTTGCAGATTCGTGCTTCTTTTGTGCCTAAACAAGACGTAAACACCTGTTTTTTTTGCGCGGAGTTCTGTTGGAAATTGCGCGAGGTGATTTAACGCTCGGAATTGGAACGGATGTTACGATTTCATATTTCGGTTTTACTGGGGAAGGATGACGAGTTCATTTACATGGCAGCTTTTGCGGGGCATTCGTTTGTACAGAGTATTAAAGTAAATTTAGATTGGGAAATATAGAAAATCTGTCATCGATTACTGTATACAGCTATTAGAATTTAAATTCAGAAACAAGATTCTACAATTGAAATTTAATTGACGTTTAATTGAGATGTACTTAAATACGTTAATTCTAATTATATATTTCCTTTTCTTTGTTACAGGTGAGTTACACAGACTATATACTGTTTCATCTTCTTCTAACGTAAGTATACAAGAATAAGGCTTCGTATACCCAAGTGGAAATAATTTATATAATTTTTATAAAGATTTTAAACAAGTTTTGCAAAGATTTGAATCTAATAGTCATCGGTTGTTAATTTGGTCATGAGAGGCGTAAAAGATTATCAGCAATTAAAATAAAAAATAATCAACAATTGCAAGTAATGGTTGATTATCACAGTTTGTTTTAATCAATCAAGTTCTGTTAAATCAGAATAAAAAATTTATTAGGAATATTATGAAAAATAAATCCTGCACAGTCATCATTATTTTCGATTCTCATTTCTACAACTCTATTCACGCGGATCAATAATAGTCAATAGTGTTTTTCTACATATGCTTTTAAAGAAGGAAAAAAAAACGACCGCCTATTCATCAACTCGCAGACTTAAAAAATTTCCCAAACCTGAAATCCAGCGAAATAATAAAAGGCACTATTTGCAGAACGCAATGTCCTCATAAAAATGCCGCTTAACCGGCCGTTCTTTTTGTCGCAAAGGGACGCGACTTAACGTTTCCTCCGGTGGCAAGAAACGGCGATGATAAATCAGGCGGCCGCGGCGCGGAAAAAGCGCGCGAAATTATGAAATAAATCTCATTTAGCGCGCCATTAATTAGGCCCCGACTCGGAAGCGCGGAAAAAAAGAGTGCGCCTGCGCGCGCCGAGCAAAAATCTAGCCTAACGATCGAACGGGGATCCATATGATCGATAAAACGGTTCTCGCACTCGCGCATTAAGCCGAAAATGGCGATTTCGAATCGAGCGAAACGAGCTCGTTAAGCCCTACTTTTTCTCCCCCCCACTCGCCCTCCTCCACGGCTCCATCGGTTTTGCTTTTTTCACTTGGAACTTCTTCTCTCTTGCCGGCCGAGTCTTTTTTTTTCTCTCCTTCTTCGCTCTTCCTTTCGTGCTCCTTTTTCCTTGATAGGTTTATTTGCTTAATTGCCGGCGTATTTTTTTGCGGCCGCCTCTGTGTTGTCCTCTCTTCGCTTCCTTTTTTTTGTTTGGATTTGTTGGCTCGTGTCTTATTTGTGTTATCAAGGCCGCGCAATCGTCGCGATAGGCAATTCGGTAATTGCGCGCGATGCATCCACTTGATTTATGCACTTGAATCAACTTTTGCGGTTGCCAACTGAAGAATAATTGATTCACTTTAAAAGCATTGATCAATTAATCAATATTCGTTTTTAATTATTGAAAAAAACTGAATTTTAAAACCTTTAGAAGCAGTGAAAACATTAGCATCTAAATGAATAAATTAATATAATAATTGATATACTACTACTGTCGTCAATGTCATTTTAGAAACGACTAAAAACCAATTAAAGCTTCATTAAGAATAAGTTTTATTTTCATGTATTAAAAAGTAGAAAAGGTAGATTAAGATAGTATTGAATACTCTTAAGTGATTAAAGCTCACAACTTTCTAATAACCCAAGAGAGAATGAAACTTTCCAGACAATATCGGAAAAACGCCGGGAAAAAGTCATCGCTCACTTTATCCCGAACTTCTCTTACCGTCAAATCGTATCTTTGTCGAAAAAACTGATCGTTTATTCCCAAGAGAAATCCCTTGAAAAATCGTGGAAAGAAATAGCCGAATTTATCACTAAATCCGCCGGACTGTATCGCTCTATTTACTACGTTGTCCATTCAATGCTCGAACCTTTCTTCCCCCCCCCCCCCTTCCCTTCCTCTCCCGTCCATTTCGCCTCTTATTCCTTCCTCTCTTTCGCCGCCTGTTTCGCTTTCGATATCTTTTTATCGCACTCCCTTCCCGGCGCGCTTCTTTTTCCATTTCGGTCTCTACCTCTTTTTTAGAGGCTATACGTATTTATGAATAAAATTTGCAAGTGGATATCCTGGTTGAAATCTTTAACGCTTGTACATCTGTTTCTAAGGAATTGCAGTGAGGCAACACAGAATGTATCGCATGTAAATGGCGAGTAATTGAAATTTTGTTTTGCAAATGAAGGCGGAGTGAAATAAAAGGTTAATGTAAATCATTCGGAAGTAGATTATCGTAATTAAGCAAAGTTCAATATTTTACGTTTCATATTTGCATTGTTCGGAAGTTTCAAGTATGATATTAATGAAATTTTATATTCAAATTGCCTGGTGATTAAGGTGGCTATAAATAAAATAAGGATTAAATTTCTCTAATCAATCGAGATTAGATGAATAATGTTCAAGTCTATAAAATTTAGATCATGTTTAAATAAATATAATGAATTAGTTTTAATTCTTTAAAAACTTTTTTTTTTAATTTTGCGTTACGTCCCGTTCAATATTCAATCAAAATTGTAACTACGTAAGCATTACTCATCCATAAAGTAGATGAATAAAACGAAGAAATCACGTTTAGTTTTAAAAAGCAATTAATCTTAATATCTTTTGAATTATGTTATTCAAACACGTAACCTGAAAACCTAGATTAATTTCCTATTTACATATTAAATACCTTACGTGTCTCAATGATATTAATTGAGATAATAACTTTAACTTGTCGGTTCCAAAAATTCGAACAAAACTAAAGTCACAAAGTAATTTAATCACAAAAATTTGTATTCCTTTAACGGAATTAATAATATTAAACACTAAGAATTAATTTTAAAATTAAGCTTACAGTCTCTTGGTATCTTCCTTTTAAAAGTGAAAATGAAATTTAAAAATTCAGAGAACCGTGTCATAACCTTTATTCCCACTTGATTCTAGCCTGTTTCAGGGTCGACCAAAATCGGTTAGCCAGATGCTTCTCGACTCCTCTCTCTTTTTCTCTCCTTTAAGGAGCATCGACTCATCGTCCACATTTTTACCGCTCTCGCCGTGCACGCGCTCGCGCGCACAGACACACAGAGACGGGCAGACAGACAGCTTCGGTACAACGAGCGACGCATTTTAATCGGCTGGGTTACAAGTTGGCTCGTTGAAAATATCGAGCGCGAATGCATTGTACACGCGTGTATTAACGAGCGGGCGTAAAAAAGTTTTTCCTCTATCGAGCCGACGCGTCAATTACCTCTTTATTGCCTTAATAACGATAAATTATGATTAAAGAATCGCTATTTTTTTTATACACCGCTGCGAGCTATAGTTTACTCTAATGGTTTTTCGAATATTCGATGAAGTCGGGGATTTTTACCGCTAGGGATATTCTGCTTTTTTGGGGGAATAGTATAACAAATTTATTTGTATATTGATTAAACAAAAATACCCCACTTGTCTTGTAGAATAAACACTGCAATAACATTATGATGCTCCGTAAGAGAATAACATCCATCTTCCTCTTCGAATTGGATAGGAATCGAATATAGTAAGTTTCAGTTGTTAGTATGTTTATCTGCATATTGAATAAATGAAAATACCCGGCGTGTCTTATCGAATGATTATATGCTTGCACTCGAGCAAGATTATCTTATCGTAGTCGCGAAGAGACATCATTAGCCATATAAATAGAAGTACGCTCAAAATTCTCTTGTTTCAAGAGTCTCGTAATGTCTACAAAATTAGTTCTGACGAAGTCTGAATAATAAAAAAGTTTTCTCGGGAATTTCGAAAGATAATATATTTCCTGAGAATATTATTTCAGCTCGGTTTTAATGGACTTAATTTCGGATTATTAACAAAGTTTTGCAGTATTTTTTAAATTAATTTTTTAGTTTGTTTTAGTTTTCAAGGAAATATGGCAAGAAAGTATTTTCCACGATTATCCTTTTATGAAACTCAAACTCTAGTTAATATTCAAAATGAATTCTCATGAATAGAAATTCGCTCGGGGAGAAAACATTTTCCTCTAATATTGAACCTCAAATAACACAAGCTGAATAAAATCCATACTTTGTTGCAAAAATTCATTCTACCTTTTTACTCGGTATATTTTTATTCTACTAATTTGGAAAAAACTCGTTTAAATTTTCGTTATTTGTCAGATTTTAAAACGCATTGCCATGAACTCTCGAAATAATATATTCTCTAAGTCTCTGACCTGAATTTGAATATGGTTTAAAATTAAAAACTGGTTATGTATATTTTAATGCCATCTTTTCCAATATTCAACAATGATTTTAAACTTTAATATTACATGCACACTTTTCAAATATTCATAAATAAATATTTAAACAAAAATTAATAAGTTTCATTATAAAGAATTTTTTCCGTGTACTCTTTTTATAAATATATCTGAACTCACATAAAATATTCAAAAAATTTATAAATTTTGATTGCTTATTCAAAATTTAAATATTCAATGTTTCAAAAGTACTTTGAAGTTTATCCAGAATTTTAAAACCTGCAGCAAAAGATTTAAAATCAAAAGTTCCAGAAGGAAGAAAAAGGAGCGACCCTCACACTTCTCTTTGAAACAGGCATGAAAAGTTAGTTGGAATTTTGAACCCTCAAAATACAGGAAGGTGCGATCAGACGTCTACCTGAGCGGTCCATTTATCCGCATTTTTCTATTTATCCTAGTCGGTCCTAGTTCTTCGAAAGAGCCTTTGAATACACACAAACACTCATTCGCCAAAATTTCCTAACATGTCGCTCGGCCATTTGTATTCGAATGTTTGCTTGTCAAACACCTTATCTGCTGATGTGTTTCTGAAGTGTAAATTTCGGAAGATTCTTTAATGATTTGATTTGCGGGAACATTCTAGACTTACGAAGCAAATGAAGCGGTTCTGATATAGTCGACTGGATATAATTCGGGCTAAGTTTGATTTACGGCTCGAAGTTAGTTGGGAGGTGGTAACGGTTGCTTTCCCAAAGTCGTCCGTTTTTCTTGCTCGGAAAATTTGATGTAGCGTAATTTTCTGGCAGGTGTTTGCGTTAGAAATTTTACACGACGGAAGGTATTGATTAAAGCGTGTGAGGTTTATTAGGTGGTCGGTTCTCTTTCGAATGTTACGTTTATGCTAATCAAATGACTCGATCTACATAAATCCAATGCTTTAAAGAAGTGTTTCAAACCAAAATAGAAAATAGTAATTAAGAGTTCAAGGTAAATTATGTATAGTGTGTTATTCATTTTTTGTAATAATATATTTATTTATAGCATTAATTTGCATATTATATAAATAATGATCAATATTATATTGTTTTTTAATCTATAAAATAAATTAATGTCAATTTCAATCTTGTTTTAAAATATTAATAGCACTGTTCAACACCTGTTATCAGTGAAGTATCAAACAATGTACCTCAAATCTAAATTATCACTTTCTTTAGATCATTAAAAATTTACAGATTAATCGCCCGTCTCTCGCTTCATTAATTATCCAAAATCTCGTAATTCGAAACTTCCTCTGAATTTTTAATTTTTAGCACTGCCCGCGCGATAAAAAAAAAAAGAGCGGATCAGCGACGAAACCTGTTTCCCCCACCCTCCTCCCCTCGGTTACCCTCGAAATTAGGCATCTATTTTCGTACTTATACAAGTATATATACACGCACGAAATAGAGAGAGAGAGAGAGAGAGAGGAGAGCCCTGTAATCAAGGGAAGTTGTTGTCGGCGGCGCGATCGGAGTTTTGGAGGTAAAGTCGCGCACGCACGTCTACAGCCGCGCCGCCGACGATCGATCCGCGAACTTTGCTTGCCTCGCGCGCCTCCACCGCGTTATTTATGTTGGCCCGGCTGCGTGTGCGCGTGCCTGCGCCTGTGTCCGTGCGTATAATGGGAGGAGGAGAGGATGCATAAAGCCGGAGAGAGAGAGAGGGATTTTGATAGCTCGATATAGATGGCTATTTAATTTATGAAATACACCGTTTCTCCGTCTCGCTTTCGCGCCATGTTTAATGCATGCACGCCGAGTCTGTTATTGCCGGCTGTCTCTGTCTTTTTTCTCCTCGTTAAATGCGGCCTTTGATAATGTTCGATGTATATTGTTATTGTTCCGTATGTACGCACGCGTTTGTACGCAGTTAAAGTTGAAATATTTTTGCGTTATCGATTGCTGTAATTTTAGCGCGCATTCGGAATTAATTTATTATATTCGCTTCTTTTACTTTACTTGGGCTTGTATTTTGAAATGCAGTTGGAAGTTGCTTTTGGGAATTAATTAACTTTTTGTACTAAAGTATACAGCTGCTGGAGGGATCTTGGTGAATTATTCGATTTTAAACTGCTAAATTAGTTTATTATGTATTTACAACTGAAACTTAATAAAAAACTTTAACTAGAATTGAGATAAAATATAAATTAATGTTGAGCGATTATGTAAATAAATGTGCAGATAAATTTTACAAACTTACGCTTTCAATGCATTCAATTATATCATTGTCTTTTTAAAAGAGAAAGGTATAGATAGAATCAACGAATCTAAAATGCAGGATACGTATTATAACTGTAAAAAAATAAAAGAAATTAGCAAGTAAATTACTAGGTCATTTTTCGTCGTATTACTTTTAATTATTTCATTCGAAATACTAATTTGTCTCGTGAATATTTATAGTAGAATTTATTATACAAGCATAAACTAATAAATCTATTTTCAAGGTCAGAAATCAATAATTTAGAAACATTTGAATAGAATGTACGTATGAAGTATATTTATTCAAGAACATAAGTTAGCAATTTAAAAGTATTTATAGACTGGTTTTATAAGATTTTTTTAGAAGAGAAATAAGCTGAGTATAGTAATTGCGAAATTTTAGTTACGAGTACAGTGTTCATACCTCGTAACATTAATGTTGAAACTGTAATATTCTGCACATTCCGCTGGAAATCAGAGCGACGCTGCCTGATCCCTATAAAATTTTTAATTTACGCAATTCAAAGTATATTATGAATAAAACATTTTCCTTGTTCATTTATTATACATTCTGCTTTTATGTCGCGAGACTTCAGTTCTTTGCTGTATCCGATATTTTGTTATATATGTTTCCTTTTTTGTTCAAATGTAGATGCTCATCTTCGGGATAATTGCAAGGTCATTTACAGATGTAATACGATTATTAACGTTTTCGTGCTTGGAAATTTTTAGTAATGTTAAAATATTAAGCGAAGATAAGAGGATTTCATAAATATTTTGACGCGATAGCTATAAAGTTTGAAAAAAGATATGAAACAGTATAATTTACGATAATTTATCATTGTACGACCAAATAATCTAAAACGAAATCGAAAATAATATACTTATCTTAAACTTGTAGTTATCAATAAAATCAAATATTAGTTGTAATAATCGATACTTCCGATAAAATAACAAGCGACATAAAACAAGTGATAAAAAAACTATTTTAAATAAAAATTTATATTACAAAAATTATTTATACAACTTTTTTGAAATAAAAAAATTGTTATTTCTTCTTTATCATCGTTTGATTTAATAATTAATGCTGACACGTTATTACATTACCGAACAAGAATATCCAACGAATACTTCCCCTATTTCCGCGGCTAATATAAATTATTATATCACGCATTACAAATTCCGCCATTAAAATTCATGAAAAGCGAGAAGCAGCAGCGGCAAATCGACCCATCGAAGTTCGTCGGAGAGTGAAAAGAAGGAGAGAAATAAAAATGATGGAAGGAAAGAAGAAAAAAAAAATATATATATATATATGTGAGCCCGCAGCAAAAGGTCTATCTGTCTTTCTCCTTCTCTCCCAGAATTTTTTGGAATTTCTCATCCTCGTCGTCGCTCGTATGGATGTATCCGGCAGCAAGGTCGTTTCTTTTAGCTCGTCTTGTGTAGCATAGAAAAAGAGGTTGCGGCCTGGTGTGGTCGTCGACAAGGATATTCGAGTCCGAATCGAGAGGGTCGCTGCGGGAGGAAGACAGAGTTTGTATTTCGGGAGGAAGAAAGAGAGAGAAAAGGATGTCGGCCGTGGAGGGGAATGTCGACGATATGCTGCGCCGCTACGAAACCCAGGAGGAAGACTGCGACGGAAATTATGTAGTTAACTTAACTGTTCGAATTTTTAGAATTAATATAAGATAATAAGACGGGTGTGTATTTCTGATTATTAAATTAAATAAATATTACAAATAAATGTAATAAATTGTTTTTAATTATTTTTTTTGTTAATATAAATTAATTTATATTAAATAATTAACTGAATAAAGATGCATTATTGTAGATAAACTAAGATGTTCAACTATCTAATATTAGCAAAAAAAAAACTAATACTACAGTAAATAATTGTCAAAAAAAATCCTATAAATATTTAAAACAATTTTTAAAATATGCTTTAAGTGAACAGGGCTAAAATTATGAACAATACATCTGCAACAATAGAATAAGATAACTTTCCTTTATTTAGAACTTATTTCTATTTTAAGTAAAATTACATAATTTCTTGATTAATTTTGAACATGCATCTTTTGTAAAGGTTGGTTTATAAATGAATTAAAAAATTTAGTAGATTTAAACAAAGTTCCTGATCAATATTCTGAAAGTGCCAGGGAAGGGGAACGAGAGAAAGGGGCTATGCTAAAGTAAGCAGGTCTGCGACCAGCATGGGGGAAAGAGAGAAAGATATATAAATCGAAGGAAAGCAAAAGAAAAGTATACATTGAGTTCAAGAGAAAAGAAGATGCTAAAACACGAGGAAAACTTTGAAAGATTGATCGTGAATTGAGAATAAGTTAAAAACTAAAAAAAAAATTGTATATTGTAGATGATGTTAAAATTATATCGCAGAAATTGCTTTATAAATAAACTTTGCATAATTTTTCGATTGACGAGTTAAAAATATTATTAAGTAAAAAATAATCTTAAAATGAAAACTAAATACATCAGCGTTAGAAGTGCTATATTAATTTGAATAATTTACCGCGTGACATATTTCAGAAACACTATTCTTAATTTATATCCCCTGCTTTTAAATGACGAAGTTTCACGTTGGGAGTCGTAAAGTATACATTTCGAACAAATAAAAGAAAAGTCAAGAAGTGTATTTTTCAGAAAGATCACGTCCATTAATAGTAAACGATGCGTCCCACATTATGACATTATTTGTTTGACACGAAATGGACGCGTAAGCTTAACGACGTGCAGCTGCCTCGAAGGCAGAGCGGCAGCCGAAAGAGGAGGAGGCGGCGGAGAGAAGGAGAGAGAAAGAGAGAGATAGAAAGCAATTTCCGAACTTAAATTTTCTCAGCCAACTATAACCTAACTCAACCTCCTTCTCCATAACGCGAGCTAACAACGACCGAGAGGCTAAATGTCTCATCGGAACGGAAATTCTCAATCGAATGCTCTTTCTGTTGGATTTGACTTTTTGATTCGTTGGAAACTAGACGCTGATTTCGCATCCTTCCGAGATTCTTATTTTTTCGTTACTCGCATCTTCTTCTCTAATTGATGAGATACTAATTGGTCAGCTGACTTCCTTTGTAGTTTTGAAACATGCTTTTAAGCCTTGAGAAATGTTTGTTTAATGTGGTACTAAAGAGATTGGAGTTTCTTGGAATTGTATATAAATGTCGTTGAATGAAAGCCAAAACATTCTTTTCAAAATTTAAAATTTTTTTGATGCTACAATGTATGTTGTGGAGTTACATAAATGTTCTTCCAGCACTGAATACTGTTAGCGTACATTTAAATATATTTGGAATTAAATGAACGTTCCGCATTTTTATTAGGATTTGTAAGTTTCTAGTGGATTGACCTAAAATTGTTTAGATGATCCCTTTATCTCGAACTGACTGAATTAGTCTTTACAGAATAATTAACTCATCAACCTAAGCTATTTACGTTCGACCTATTCTGTCCTAATTGCTTTCGATTCATCCCAAAAATGATTCACCAACTTTTTGCATTTCTGCAATTAACAAAACGCCACATCGGTGCCCCAATTAAATTTCAACAATCCAAATCTCATCGTAAAAAGGCAATCCCATTCAATTAAATCACGATAAAGCCGGCTTATAACATCAACCGGTGTACTTGTGAATATTTCCTTAGGCATTAAAGCGTTCGTTATTGCGAGCAAATTGGCAATGGTTATTGTGTATGCAGGTAAAAGCGCTCGGAATTAATAATTCAGAATGGAAAATCTTGCTCCGGCATCCTTCTCCATTGAAACTTCATGCGAAATTACAGAGGGGGGAGAGAGAGAGAGAGAGAGTGAGGGACTGGAAATTTGTGCAAAATTTAGCTTCTCGGGACTGCGCAACTTTATAACGCTCGGCGCTCTTGCGAGTCGTTGCTTTTCGGAATTCCTTGTACAGTCGTCGGTGTGTGTGTGTGCGTGCGTCGACGTCCCTGTGTTAAAGGGACTGCACACAGAAGACAGGTATAAAAATTGATCCTCCCGGCGGTGCAGCCGTGCACGCATTCACCAAAACAGAAAAGGGGCGTTCGGCAGTAAAATTTTCTCTTCCAACTTTAATTGTCCTTATTCCCTGTTATTTATTCCCCTCTGCTTTTTAGAAGACGCGTTTTGGGTATTTTCGGCTTTGAGCTCTTAAGAAAATGTTCTATGTATCGAGGTTCGAAGCGAATAAATGAATGAACGGCTTAATTAAAATAAAAATTGAATACTGCGCGTTTGCAATTGGTAAAAAAGATAATTTATAATGATTAATCTTTGGTCGCGCAGAATATTTTTACGTAAAAAAACAAGAGAAGGTTATTATGTTTTAATGAGCAATATCAAGTCAGAAAGAAACAATGTCATTCAGCGTACAGTTATGTTCAATTGCTGCGTTCTTGTGAGACTTTTTCTTCTTGTTAATTTTCCGCTACGATATTCCTTTGAATATTTTATGCGCTGCGATAAAATGAATTTTATCATTTTTTCAATATTGTACGAATACTTTTATAAAATTTAAACTTGTTTTTAGAAAATTTATTTTTTTTTAATATTTCTGTGCATTTCAGCACAATTTTGTACTAATTAATAGTTAACAATAGGTAATTGATAATTAATTATTTATAGAAGCTGATAAAAAAATCTGCTTAACTCCAGATATAACAAGTTGATAATTCTAATTAAATATTAATTGATTAAATAATAAATTTGTGCTTATTTACACACTTAAAAACATAATAAAATCCTAAAATAACATCTTTTCTGTTAAACAAAAAAAAAAAAAAAAAAATATGCTCTACTTAGTCGCAATAAATGGGCTAATGCGCATGCCAACTTAGGTGCATTCGCTTACATATCAGCGCAAGGAAAATAATTGATAAGAGAGCCCGATATCCCGCATATGTTTATATCACGGGCGAGCGACGAACCGAGGCATTTAAATCACATGACGGGAGCTAAAGGAGACTTGGCATATCACTGAACTGGAACGCTCGCGAGCGGTGCACATTTTTATCTCCTTCTTTTTCTTTTTCTTTTTTAAGTTGGCATTAACATATAAATATGAAATTTAGCAAAACGACACCGAACTCTCGTACCTTGGCGGACAGTATTGAGATGAGGCGCGCTTGTTTTCTCGTTAATGCGACGCCGCGTCATTCTATACACTTAGTTGCATGACGTCACCGAGTACTATGATTTAAACAATAGGAAATTTCCTACAATTTAGTCAATGATCGTATAAAACATTTGTGACGATTGAGATATTTTGTTTGCTGCGTGCGAAGGAAGAATTCGTTTTTTTGTTTTATTTTTTTTTAGTAATTTATGACAATAATAAAATATAATATATGAAATGATTAAAATTTTATTTACTACAACATTTTAAATTTATTTAGATTTTTAAAAAATAAAAATAAATAATTTAATCGAAATGAAAATTTAATAAATTAGAACTAATGAACTATAACGTATTAAAAAATTGACGTATTTATAATTCTTAATCTTCAACGTGTACAGAAATCCAAGCATAAAAAGTGCAATTAATAAAGCAGCTATTATTTTCAAAACATCTTTTAATTTAAAAAAAGCTAACGTTTCATTCTTAAAATATGTCATTGGACGAGCGTCCAAGGTGGTATCTATAATCGCTTCACGCTTGAATAAGTTACAGTCTTACGAGCTGACGTCAATATAAATAAAATGAGAATTTATCAAAAGAAATATTTGGCATATTTTTCATAAAATTACTATTTAGATAAACAAAAAACGTAATAAGCCATTGTTTATAGCCTGATTCTCTTTTATTTTACTGCACTATCGTTTGCAATTCATTTCTTTATCACCTTAAGATAACAATAATGTTCTTACTCAAATTTATTTTCTAATAAGTACACAAGACAAATTATATTTTCTTTCATGAAGAAGTTTTATTTGATTTATATTATTACCAAAATTAAAATGTTAAGAATTTAATTAACTTTTATTAATAAATAAATTCACTTTATTTTCGTAGATAATAATTAAAGCCTGAGATGTTTTTGACCTCCATTGATTAAAAACTAGTTATATAAACTGTGGAGCATTTTTATTTCTATCTATTTACTGCTAAATTTAAGACAACTTTTTGTGAAACGATTGAAAACAATTATATAAAACGAATATAAATTAAATTAAAATTCTGTTAAGTTCTTAAAAAAAGTATTAACAACCTTTTAAATCGTCAATAAATCAATGGTGTAAACGACTCGAGTAGAAAAAAAAAATCCTGCAAGAAAGCAGAAAAACAAAGGAAACGACTAACGTCTTAACGATCGATTCCGAATGTCTCTAATTCAGCGAAGCCTGGATCAAAGTGCAGAGAGCTACACGCTGGTGATGCAACGGTGATCGGCGGCCGCTTTCGCTCTCAGCTGCTTCCTTCCCCCGCCGCGGAGCAGCGCTTCGCTCCGGCTTTCTTTTCCGCGCTATTTTGCATATTCCTTGAAACCGGCCGCAGGGCCCGGCACTTCAATTTACACAGTTTAAATATGCGTGGAGCGGCGATTAATATACGAGTAACCGGGTCACCCAGAAAGCTTCGCCCGTAATCTGGGGGCTGAGGGGACAAGACTCGCGAATTATGGTTATGGAGTATCGCGTTTATGGCCATTTTTGGAGGATTTCGGCTTTGAAGGACGGCTGGTTGATGGTGTAATAATGCCCTGTTGTCGAGTGCTCGTTGGGCCTTATTTACGATTCGAATGCTGGATTCGTAATAATTATATTTCGCTTAATGATAGGAAAAATAAACGTGATTTAAGGTTATATTAATGTACTTGATATAAAATTATATACAACGAGATGAGTAATATTAAAAAAAGAAAAAATTCTTTATAAATTATGTTGAATATATAAAGCCAATTGATTAATCTATTAAATTTTATTAAATACGTTGACGTAAAATGAAAATAATTTAAAATATTTTTGTCACCTGTAATTGTATTGATTTTCTGTCAGCGCAATAATGAATAAACTCGGAGTTTGATTTATAATTGAATTTATTAATAATTTAAGTACATATTTTTAAAATTTTAAAACGAATATGAAAATAAACGTAAATTAAGGTATTCGCTTTAGTTTTTAATCTAATTTGCATAATAATGGATTTTTCCAACGGCTTATCAGATCTTCGCTTTAAATTTAAAGTTTATATATGTTTTAAAATTCAAACCAGCAGATCTTCGTTGTACTTTTGTAATGTAAAATAGTTTTTACGTAATATTTTAATACGTTATCTTAATATTATGTTGTCTTTCTATTACATATAAAAAATGTACGTTTAAAAATATTGCTGTATCTTATCTCTGAAAGACTAAAATTCACTAAGTAGAACAATGAATTGATATTAACCATTAAACATTTAAAGTACTTTATTATTTTTTATTATTGTAACTTTTAGTTGGAAACGTATGATATTCCGAGGTGTAAAAAGCAGCAAAATAGTCTGACGAAATATTACAAAAGAAAATTGATTGTCTAGTAGATAGCAATTAAGTGTCTTATCTAACCTAACCTATATATAAAGACTTTAATCTTTGAGTTTGTATGGTGTTTGAAGAAGATAAAAGAACCTCGCGAAGATAATCTCGAAAATTATTCAAGAAAGTGTTTTACGACCCTTTCACCTTTTAAAGTCAGAAAGAATTTTATCATATTTTCCGGAAATGCTACGTTTACGTAACATTTTTTAACGGGCTTCCTTTACCGTAACCTTTTGACCGATAATTTACATCAACTCATCTTTATATCAGCTAAACATTAATGTAATTTAAAATTGGACTATTTTACAACGTTACTCCGAACATTACTCTCTGTAATCACAGCGACATATTTATTTACTTTTAAGTTAGACATCACATGTTTTGGTCGAATTCGCAGATTGATTTTCAGGTAGGACGTGCTGTACATCTCGTAAAAGTGTTTACGCGCTGTGTCGCACCTGTTATTGCCCCGCACGTTCGCGTTTCGCTGGGCTTCTATACTATCCAATATTATATGTACTCAGTGCGCAGGTAACACGCATGCGACATTGCATAAACGAACGAGCACCGAGACGAGAAGTTGGAGAATCCATTTTGCATTTTGATTCGCATTTTGATTTTACAATTTTTCTAAAATCGTCGGATTTAATTTATGAAATGGAACGTTTCGATAAACAAAAGTGCAATTTCATTTATTCAGTGCCGAAAAATTAGTGATTTCCATTAGAATAATAATTTGAATGTTCGTTAACGGATGCTAGCACATTTATAGACTGGAAAAGCTGAATATTGGAGTTTTCAAATGAAACACCAAAAATAAACGGAACTGAATGATGGTTTCATTTGCGCGGGGAAAAATGATAAAAAAAAGAGAAATTTTTTCCCAGAGATAATTAAAATAGAGAAGCGCTGATAATAGTAGACGAGCATTTCCATTATCTCGTGACGGAACCAGGCTATACTGGGCGGTTTAAATTTGATTTTTCACTACAGCATTTATCTCTTATCTGTCTGAATATGCAGAGACGTGTCAGACCGGCGCAGCCAACGCATTTATTCCTCTTTTAAATGCTATCGGTAACATCGATTTCTTAAGGGTCAAACGCGCGTGTATATAAAATGCAAGAAATTTACGTTATTCTTATCTCTACAACAAATCCTTATCGGAGATTAAGCGTTCGTTCGCTCTCGAGATTCGCGCGAAAATAGCGCACGAATGTCGCCGCGGTCTATTTTCATTCGCGTCGTATTGTGAATTCTTTTTGCTTTCCCGTATTAAAATATCTTGCCGCGGCAAAATTTTATTCCAGAAATATCGTACAGTTTGTTTTATGCGAACGTTGGGGGAGAGAGGAATGTAAATAGCTTTTGAAAAATGTTTAATTTAACGCCGCGCTAATCATCATTTCGCGATATACCGAGTGAAGTGGAAATGAAATAAATTGTGTATAAAAACACATATCTTTATGATTGGATATTAATACGCCGTATTTTCTTATTTGCACTTTTATTTAATCAATACTCCAATAATATGAAATTCCGTTTTTAAATAATATTGCGATTTGGGTTATTCTCAAAGTTTTTCAAAATTTGAAAATTAAATTTCTTCTCCGTTAGATTATTACAATTCCGAATGAAATAAAATACTAATACATTTAAATATTCTATTCGCATAAGCCTTTTAAAATTAAAAGCAACGTTACATCTTTCCGTTTGCAGCGATTGTGATCGCTTGAGTTCAACCGCTAAAATTTAAATCTTTCCGTGTAAGCACGCCTGTAAAAGATGGCTTGCATGCCGGTGATTTATAGGGAAATTCTCCTTCTTTCTCATTCACTGTCCTGCTCTCTCCTGCTATTGCTTTATATATCCCAGCTCCGTTTTTGTTCTCTCCCGTCGAATGAAAAATACGTTCATGACTGCTTAAAAATTTTTTTGCTCAATCATAAACAAGGATATTTACACTAATTTTACGTTGTGCCACTAAACAGAATTTTTGCCGATTTTTACTCGCCCTCCAGTTCCCTTCACCTCTTCCTTTCCCTTTTTTCTCTTTGCCTTCGTCTACTTTCTTCCTCGTCTTTTTGCTCCTTTTCTTTTCGTCGGTGCAGCTCCTGTTCTCTTTTTGCATCTTTCCACTTGATACTTTTTTTTTTTCTTGCCACTCTTTCACGCCTACTTTCAAGTCTTATGCACAGTTGAAAATTTGTCCTTTTAAGTTCTTGAAGTATATTTTAGAAGGATTAGTGCTTTTAAACGAGTGTAAAGAATGTAATGGGAGAAACTACACGAGTAGATGCTGTAATAAGGCAGTCTCTTGACTTTTTGTACTCATTCAGCGAAACCGATGTTAATATTTGATAGCGACAGGATTTTTTCTTTTTAAAACAATTGAGTTTTACGGAAGCCATTAAGTGCTAATGTTCTATTGTGATGTCATATCGTGTGTACACAGTTCATATTGCGTGTATTTTCACTTGCAAGAGATATAATGAAAATACTGCACAACTATTTTTAACTAATCGATAATTAGACGTTTTAATTAAGTAATATAGACAGAATTATCTTTCAGAACATATCATTTCCAGAAACTTCAATAACTCCTTACTCTGTTACTTTCGAAAACTATTTCCCCCGCGCTTTCATTTTTCAGATTTTCATTTCCTAGATTTCGCAGGCCTTCCAGCCCTTTACTTCCGAATTATTCCGCCCTCTCGTTTCTACTGTCACACTCTACGGTCCCTTCTTTCGTTTCCTTCGCTATTTTTTTTTCCCTCTTCCTCGTATTTTCGCGGCCACACCCCTGCTTATATGCACAGTTCTCGCGTTTAGCGGCCACCCCTTCGTTTTTAGGGGGTGGCGAGAGAGTCTGCCTCTTTGTTCCAGAGCCTCTCTCTCTCTCTCTTGTTCCTTCGCGTTTGTATTTCAAAACCCTGAACGCGTCGGGGCTTCTTACCATATCGCATTACGAGCAGTTTAAACGAGACATATTACGCTGCGAATTTTTGTGCTCCCCTCTTTTCCTTCCTTTTTTCCAACCCCCCTGGTCTCTCGCACTCATTATTCGAGCCGCGTGTGTGCTTCAGTTCGCGATTGCGAGCGTCTGAAAAAAAGGAGGTTTTTCAATGTTTTCTTTATTTTTTCGTTTCGCCGGTTAATGAAGCTTTGATGGAAGAATTGAAGAGGCACTAATTGGATGTTTTCTTCGGCGCTAATAGCATATGAGAATTTCTCGTTGGAAACAAAGAGTCTTAGGGTGTTGACTTTTTTAAAGAAAGAGTAGAATGAAAATAGAATATTTTTCTATATATTTAAAAGAAATTAATATATAAGAAAACAATTTTATACTGATGTGTCATTTTTATAACGGAAATCATGTACAATATCGTTAAAATGAAGATGTAATAAAATTTTTCACTGTTTTTTACGGACTAATGTTTTACAACTAAAATACATTTTATAGTCTCCATCCAATAAATTTAGAATGTAATAATTCACTAAAGTAAGTTTGCGGAAATAAGTTTGAACAGTTTTTATGAATTTTTTACTTTCAGCGAAGAATCCGATGAAAGAGAATTAGAGGTACTTTTAGATATACAGACTCGTGAACTTCAGTCAACTGAAACGATGAACTTATTTTATGTACCTTGACTCGAAAAAATGGTTGTTATAGCTTTGTTTATTTTAAAGAATAATCTCCTATTACCCTTCGGTCTTATGCCAACTTGGTACTTTTATGGACTTTAAACTACGCTGCTGCATTTATGTATTTTAATGTTTTAGTCCATAAAATATACCACAAACCATTTAAAATCAACCAGATTTCGAGCACAATGGAGTGAAGCAATTAAAAAACTAATTTGTTTTTCTATTCAGAATGTAGTTTTTGTTTTTAAAAATATATATTTTTAAGCCTAATAACGAAAATAGGAATAGTTTTGGAAAAATCGGGAAATTAAATAAACACTACATTTAATACTTGAAAATGATTTTAAAAATAGCTTTTCCAATATCCAGAATTCCATCGTTCATTTTTCACGCTAAGCGCCCCTTTCATATCGATTTATTTTTTACACTCTAATAAAGCCAGGTGAAAGATTTAAAAGGATGTTTACCACCCTTTTTCCTCCAAAACAAAGCCGCCAAATAACTGCCCTCCAGAATCCACTGACGATTTAGTCGGATTTCGCGGGCAACCTCTAATTCCTGCTTTTCAACCGTCCTCAGAAAGGGATCCGCGCATTTCCATAAGAATGCACGCTTCCCAAACTACATTATAATTACGATCAGCGGCGAAAGACTTGCAAAATTTTCACAAGCGGCGTTCCTTTTTTTTTTTCACCCGCCAATTGAGATAATCCCACAACTGCCTTCGGGAGAAAGCAAAAAGTCGTCGATTATATACATCTTCGCTTTCTCGTTTCGTTGCGCGGAGGAACGAATGATATTTCGACGGACGGCGCGACGACCCGAAAGTAATTCCATTATGAAGAGCTCCGGCGAAAATTCATCGTCGGCATTAACAAATCGACGTGGCCGCCGTCTCTTTTCCACTCTTGGGTTCCACTCGATTGTGTGCCGGCTTTTAAAATTGCTCAATTATCGATGAAGTTACTCGAAAAATGTTCCGCTTTGCTAAAGTTATTTGACGATTTTTTATTTCTGCTTTGCTGCGTTTGATTGCTGTTGTTTTTTTGATTGATTAATTGCTTAATGGATTTTTTTTAAGTACTCGTTTGAAGTTCTCGACGAATTCGAAATAGTGGAGGGAGTTTTTATCAACGAAGAGTTGAAAATTCTATCAATTCTGATAATTTCACGAGATTTTAGAATTCAGGTACAATTTTAGTTAGTAGAAAAAAGTAATGAAATTTCGTTTATTAAATTTTAAGCAATTTCCGTTTTTACTTTAGAAAGAACTGCTTTTTTATTCATCGTACATTCGTGGCTGTACAAAAAATAAAATATCGTAAATAATAAATAAAAAATACTGAAAAAGGTATTTTTTCTTTTATTGAAAAACTAGGGTACTTGTAAAATATGTCATTTTATAAATTTTATTTAGCTGCAATAAAAGTAAAACATTATTTCAAGAGAATAAATGTAAAAAAAATATTTCATTGTAAAAAAATTTCCATTTTATTGACTTTTCAATAAATATCGTGAATATTAAAATCAAATATTTTTCTGATTTATAGTCATTCACCCAGTCCGATATCTAATTAAAGACAAAAATCACTCGAATTAAAACACCGCTATACCAAATCTCGAATGCATCGTAAACCAAATCTACCCGTCGACCAAAGCAGCCAACACGCGCAGCCAAACGTAATAATTGTCGAAAATCCATTACATAAGTTGTCGATACCCCTCGGGCTTAACTGTCGAGTCACCTTGACTCTTGCTCGCGGCTCGCAATAAAAGAAAAAGCGAAATCTCATCTATTTGTCGTGTCGGCACGTCGCCGCTCGTAGGCGAACTTCGCAAAGCAGAGGAAAGCGGGGGAGTGTGTTATTTTGTGCGCGGTCGGGCCGGGGAGCGACTGCTTGATTGCTATCGACACCCGAGCCTCCATGCCTATACACACGCCGAGTGTGTATGAATGTATGGGAGCGTGAGCCGGACTACACTCGGATCTCTGCGAATGAAGTCTGCATTTTTTTTGGAACGGCAAAGCTTCCTTTCGCGGTTCAACCGAATTTATTGATTATTTGCGGTGAATTTTTTATACAGGAAATAAAGGGGAATTATTTATTCAAGTATAAAATTTGCTTCAATTTTGAAATATTTCACGATGTCGGACGGTACGTTTTTGCAGAATGAAAATTTCCAATTACTCAATTTATGCGGCATAAAATTGGTTTTAACGCCGTTATTTGCATAATAAAACAGGTCTGGTCGTCTAAAAATAAAAAGATGAATGACGGTATAAAAAAGGTGATTTTAATTTGTTGACAGAAATGAATCTTGATAAATAATGTAATAATTTCAAAGGAGGGTTCAACAAAGTACAGTTGCAATAGCAAGCTTTTTTCCCGCGAGGGAAATGATATTTTTTGCACGAGCATACTCACTCAAATTACGGCGGCTATAAAACTATGCATAAAGTTAAATAAAGCGTCTTGAATATATCTCTGGATTTATGTAACTTTCGACATTAAATTAAACTGGAATATACAGATATATATATATATTAGGGATTTCAGAGTAAGTGGCGCTGGAAAATGGATGAATTCTAAAATTGGATATTGAATAATAAAAGTAGATTTTTATTGGACAAAAGACTGGCAAGGAAACGTGGGTACTTTATTTCCCCTCCTGATATATTCCGATAGATAATCCGCCGGTAATAATCCGCTCTCCACTCTGATTACCCGACGCCACGTGAAAGTCCGCAAAATATCAATCATCGTAATTCTATTGTGAAAGCACTCCGAGCATATTTATCGCGCTGCGTCTCGGCTCCGAAATTAATAAAACGCGACCCTTTCGTAGACTTCGAGAAAATCATTTTCTAAGCTAAACGGGGCGGCTTTTCCCGTCGAGGGCATTTATGCGCGCGAGAAGAGGTGTATTACCTGGTGTGTACCTGTGCGCGCGCAGCAGCGACGTTCACGCGGGAACGAGTTTTTGTTCGGCTTCTCCTCTCCGTTCTCATTGCGTCTTCTCTCTCGTTTTAGCTGTCTTTCTCCCTCCCTCGTTCCCCCTCCATTCGTTTTCGCCCCGCTTCGCTATTCCTTCTTCTGCTTCCCGGCGTTCTTTCTTCGATGTATGGAGAAGTGCATGTAAATATTTTTTTCTTCGATTTTATTCGACGCTTAATGAGGCGAAGTAAATTTTGTTTTCGAAATAAAAAAAAAAATGGAAATTTCGGCGAGCGTTGTCATTTTTGAAATATGTACAATACTAAAGTGTATTCATTTTAATATATTAATAATATATAATTATGAAAATTTGCTTTTAACGAAATAAATTAATTTTGATAATTGTAACTTTAACATTATTTACAGTATTCGTGTTAATTACTTCACTTACATTTTTCCCTTTTTCTACTTGTTTGCTTCTCTTTATTAGACTTTATGTTTTAAGGGAAGTGTGCAACGACATAAGAATTCCACGTTTTCCGCACTTATACACACGAGTCAGACCCTCCGGTCTGTATCATTATCGGATTTTTTAAAAGGAAAAAAAAAACTGAGAGGAAGTAAAAGGGAGAATCGCGCAAGAACTGCACCCGAGTATAAACTCTGCGAAAGAAAAAACCCTGTGACTTAAATCCCGCTAACTGCGTGCGTTTCAATAAAAAAATACTGGAATTTTTACTGGGTTAAAAAGAAATTCCACGAAATTTTATACAATTTTTATTTCCAACGTAATCCATTTTTCGTGGCTTCGAAAATATACGAAAGCAGTTCTATTTTTAAGCTTTCGCGGACGCTCAATCTATTTTTTTTTTCTATTTACAGAAAAACGCGTAATAGGAAGCATTCTTATTTGAATAACAACTATTGCATTTTACTTTCAACGGGAACGCATTATCTTGGTCTCGTATTTACGATTCATAAATAGAAAACGCGTGGCTATATCGGGTTACAGAGATATTGCTTTACTGAATAAGAAAATTTACATGAAATAAACATTCATTAACACGATATTTCACATTCGCCCGACAGTTTAATATTGCTAAACATTTTTAGCGCCTCATATACGTTTCGACTTCGCATAACTCGCCGATGATGGCCAAAGAAGTGCTGGTGCATTATTATGGTCTTCTGATCTGAGCATTCTATGCAAAATTCAATTTAACGTGGGAAATTGGATTTAATTGTCAATTGTAAATGCTCCCAAAGTATATCTTTCTGTAAAAGCGTAACGTAAGGACTTACTTTGTTTTAATATTCTATTTGACTACTATACGTTCACTAAATTTTCATGCAAAAATATATTTTAATATAGAAAGAACAATGTAACCGAGCTTCATATATATAAAAAGAACTTCTTTTTGTAGTATGGATAGAGTGCTTTTAAAAGAGAGATAAATCCAATATTTCTTTTACAGCGAAAAAAATGTTATGCTTTTGATGGGTTTTATTATTTTCCAATTTTTTAAAAATATTATTTCCATTTTTATAGCTTTTTCCTGGAAGGAATTGATTACAAATTGATATTTCTAGCTTTAAATAATGACTCAACTCTGTGTTTCCTCGTAATAAAAAACTTCAAACACAAAGAAGATATTCCCATTTTTGTACCATCTTTTTACAACGGCGCACAAGAATAAAAAAATATATAATACTCGTACTGCAGTATCATCATTAGCAGCATCATTTCGTCCTGAAAGTAAAAAAAAAATATAATACTATTTCATAAAAAACTAAATTAATCCATCAAACGCAAAACAGGCCAAGAAGATGCTAAGCAGGCCCATTCTCAGTCCGCGATAACTCTCGCAAAAGTGATTCTAAACATTTAATCAAGCACTTTAAACCGACATTGAAAGGCGAGATCGCCGACAAATTTTTTCCCACAACAAAGCTCTTTTTTCCCCGTCTCGCGCTCGCATGCATTATTGCGCAACCGCGCGCTCGTTTCGCACCTTATATTCTCTCCCGGCGCGAGTCGCGCGTGCACGCATGTGCGCGCACCTCCCATTACCCCGTGCGCGAATCCATATTCGAAACCGCGGCGCTCTCTTACCCGCACACGCGCGCACACACTCTTGCGGGCACGCGCGCGCGCGCGCTCGACTTTTCTCCTCCTGTATACCTCCTTTCCCCATCTGTCGAGCTGTATATGTAAATGGAGAAATTTCCGTGGGGCGCGGAGAGTCGCGGGGGGAGAGAGAGAGCACGATTTTTCGATTAAAGCCGCCGAAGAGCGCGCTGGCGCTGAATTGATGAACGCCACGCACCCGGATGCAAGTAAGGCTTGTTTTTATTTTCGAGGAATTCAGAGGGGCTCGAGAGGTGGCTTCTTATTATTGGCTTAGGGGCCAGTTTGCTTGGAGCTGCGAAATTTATTCCTACCCGAAGTTTCGTCGAATGAAGTCAGTGAAAATTTTAATTTGGGGTAGCTTTTTTAAAATTATTATTTTAAATATTAGACTGTATTCATTCATTATAAGCAGACAACTGAAAAATGTAACTTTTATAATAGTAAATGTGTTATTACGCTATATTTAACAAAAATCTGTCGATACGTTACGCAAAAGTCCATTAAACAAGAAAATAATACAATACTGCACTTTGTTGAAGCAATTACGAAAAGCTGTTGAAACATTTTTTACATATCGTTTATATTTTTAACAAAGACGCTAAAATTGTACAGTAATCATCAAATTAGAAAAAAAAACCAGGTTTTAAAAATCTTTATTTGCTCGGTTACGCAACTCAAGACAGAAAGATGGAGATAAAAGTTAAAGCAGCAATATTAAGGAAGCTAAATATTTTTCTTTCGAATCTTCAATATTTAAAGTGTTTTAAAACTTTAAATGAATACTAGATTGTTTCACATAACGTATTTTTCTTTTTTAAAGAGTAAATTTATTTCATTCAAGATTGAATACATTTTATTATCGACAGAATTTTAAATTAAAACGAACGTCGAAGAAATACGAATTAACAGAATACATTAATCGATATCCTTTATTAAACTCAACATTGTTTGCAGCAATGTCTCATGCAATCCACGCAATGTCGAAAAAATTATTGAAAAGCAATCACTTTAAATCACGCATTTCATTTTATACTGGAGTCGAGACTAGAATTGCATTAAGATTCAATTCGATTAAGTAAATTATACTTGTATTTCGTCACCGCACTTAGTTTGTAATAGGTTTTTAAAATACTATGTTTCTGCATTACATAAACCAATGATGCATTCACTTATATCTGTGCCTTTGAATCCTCGCTAATTTTTATTTATGAAAATAAACGATGGGACTTGTTATTTAATGGAACACTTTCTTATTGTTTCAGGTAAGACGATCCTCTCTCAAACTTTACACATTCCTTTAACTCTGGTTTCGTAAGTATTGGAAAACTAAATTTATAAAAGTTCGCAAGCAGGGTACTTAAATATTTTACGTAAATCCAAATTGGAACAATATTTTCATATTTTCTGCAATAAACTGCTTCCAATAATAATTCATTTTTTACTACTTTATCGGATCGTAAAATTGAAAATTGAAAAATAATTTGAATGCAAATCAAAAAACAATATTCGTTCGTTCGCGTCCGACGAAGGACTAAAAAAAAGAACGTCTTTTTGCAGGCAATCAAATTCACTTTAAACAATAGCTTTGTTAAATAACCCATAATCTATCTTGATCGCCAGGCAATTCCGTAATGCGGCACTTACATTTACGTTCGAATGTAGAAGTTCTGAAGGTAATAAAAGCGCGATTTTCGGGAACAGGCGGTTTTTAATGAATAGTTCAATTTTCGGAAGGTAAAATGGAGCAGAAACTTAACTATGCCATCGAAAATTTCATAGAACGAACCACTTTAGGATCTAATATTCAAGTATTTAATGTTTTGGCATTAAACACGACGCAGGAATTTTCGGAGCTGCTAAAATCAAATCTAACTTTACAAAAAATATTTCAATGACAAATCTAATAAAGTAAATCAAGACAATGAAAAGAATCGCATTTCAAAACTTGTAATGAGCGATAGAAAATGTTTAAAGACCAATTCAAACGAAACGAAAAAGAGCATTTCTACAATTTCGTTAATAAATATCCAGGCGAGAAAGGATCGAGCCCGAAAAGCAAACGTAAATGACCTTAACAGATATTAAATTTCCCGAGAATTCGAGGCCGCGCCGAATCAGATAAAATCGAGCGTACGAGAAAGAGGCAGAAGAAAGTAAGTATACGAGGGGAAACTACGGAAAAAGAGCTTTTTCCCAAGCGAAGTGGAGGGGCCTTTGAAAATCTTTCAGGACTAGGAACACGTTGCACGTCGTGAATTGAGCTCTCGAGCTTAGTCTCTGCCCGTCTTCGCGTCTCCCTTTACAGTCGCAACGGAACAAGAAAGAGGAAGGGGAATTATTTAGTTTAGTTTAATTGATTTCGCAGAATTAGACATAATTTCATTAGTGCTTCGTGCTTCGAGAATGTTTAATTTGAGATTTACTTCCGTTTTGCGACTTGCTTTGAAGAGTAATTCATTTTGGATGTAGTGTAACGGGAATTTAATTTTGTTTCCTTTGTGGAAAAATAAAAAAGGCTAATTTAATTTACTTTTAATTAAGTCAATCCGAATAAAATATAGAATTATTCTATAAGAAGCACAAAAAAATGGGAAAAAAATTGAAAAAAAAAATATTGAAAATATTTCCCTTTTTTTTTTCAAAAATATTGTCCTTTATGCTCACTGTTTACGATTACGAAGAACAGATACGAATCCAAAATCTCGGATTTTGATAGCGGACATGCAAAGAGAGATAAGAGGGAGAGCGAACGAAAGCGCAGAGAGAAACAAGAGAGAGAGAGCCGCAGGAATGAGAAAAAAGCGAAAGGCAAGAGAGAGAGAGAGAAGGAGCGGAGCAAAGAGAGGAGAAGAGGGTCACGGAACGAGATTAATCTCGAGTTCACGTACGCTCTTTCACATCGCGGAGCTTCAGCCGAGGAGAGAAACAGAATGATTATATATAAATCAAAGGCGAACTCGTGTCTAAGCGAAGGAAACGACGTTACTCTATTCTACCTTCTCTCTCTTTTTTTTTTATCGACTCCCGGGAATTATTTTGCTTCGTATGAGGAAACGCGTGTCATTATATTAATCGCGATATTTATCGCGGCCGAATACGTGATTCTTTGACGTGCGATTCCGTGCGGGAAGTGCGCGGATAAATATAAATATTGGACGAATGGTTCTGAATTGTTTTAAAAGGCAATTGACGCCTGTCAATTTCTTCAAATTCGAGCTTCGTCGTGAGCAAAGCGTGAAATATTGCTACGGGAAAGTTCATGTATGAATCGATTTTGCGTTACAATGTAATATATTTCAGTCGAAGTTTTCACATTCATTAACTTGAAGTTTTCGCGCAAAAAGAGGAGCGGAGATATGATATATTGGACTTCGATAAAAAAAATTTCTTTCGAACCTTTTTGCTGAGAAATTATTTATCTAAATAGTTTTGTGGCTTCCTGCCGGAATCGAATAACTCAGCTTTCTTTTTTTTTTAAGCTGGAATTTTATATTTCAAAAAAATAAATTTAATTAATAGATATGTAAAACTGCCTGTAACTTTTACAGTTTAATACGCCAAGAAGAGATTTATTTCGTTTGAACTATAGTAAATAAATATATAACACAAATAGGAAGTCTAAAACCGATATGCTGTTAGACGAGTAAAAACTTATATATCCACATAAAAGGAAGCGGTAACCGCGAATTATATAAACTTGATTAGCGAGCCTCGCTGGCGTTTAATTACAAAAATGTTAAAAGTTATTCCGCATAATACGAGCAGAATCGCAAAACACGCCGAGCTGGAAGATCGTTAGCTCGAAAAGAGGAAGAGCTTAACCGAGGAGTCTGTGTACAGACAAGCGAACTATTCAATCGAGTAAATACACTCGTACTTTGATTTCTAACAGCGGTTGGATTTCTCTGCTGTTATTCGCGAATCGTGTGCGAGCTGAATTTATCAGTTTATGAAGGGAACTAATTAACCTGAAAACGCGTGACTTCAATAGAAGTTTGCCAAAGAATTAATTATGCATTTTGGTTTTAATTAAAGTGTCTCTTTTTTTTTTAAATTTCACTTTTAGTTTTCAAGTGGCTTCGGTGAATATTAAATCAAAATTGTTTATTTTTGAGTAAGTAGGCTAAGTGGAAGCATTAACTTCAGAAATGTGAATGACGTCGACTTGAGCCAATAAGTAAAAAAAGAGATCGAAAAAAATCTAATTACGAATCGTATGTGCACTATAATAAATCAAATTCTATTAATAAATTAATCATTTTTATATTTTAACAAATATATATTGTAACTCTTATTTTATAAAATTGTAGCAATATTCTTTCTTTAAAAATCACGTCCACCATTGAAGAAATTGTCCAAAGACAAGCTGAAACTGATTAACATTCACTCGGAACATTTCATTCTTTAGAGACCTCATAAACCTTCTTTCACAAATACCCGCTTTCAAAAATTCATACAAAACCAGGAAAAATGCCTCTACAGAGCGCAAAACGATAGCTCTGCAAAAACTTTCAACCCGACCAGCATATCGATAGGAACGAACCGTCGAAAAAAAAACGTGAAAGGCCAAAAACTACCATACACATTCGAGAGCTCGAAATAAAAACACGGGAAAAAGCAGCCGCCGCGCAAACTCAAATCGAATGCACTTTCCGGCGGAGCCTCGAAACGCGACAATCTTCGGCCGAGGGGCTGCTTCTCTTAAAAAAAAAGAGGCAAGCTGCTGATGGAGTGAACGAAACATTGCGCGAATACGAGAATAGCTTCGTTGACGGATCATTAACCTCGGGAAATGTTAGACGAAACAAAAATGACGGCTATAGTGATATAACCGTAGGATGCCTGGCGGAAAAATGGTAGACCTTTTGGCATGCTGATTCGTGCAGGGATTATGGAAGTACTCTTGATATTTCTGATAGATCTTTTTGAATACGAGCTTTCAAAAGCTGATACTACCGCTATAATATTATCAATATTGAAATATGATTTCTCAGTTAATTTGACAATAATATTTTTAGTTTTTAAATTAAAATTTGTAATCTACTTTATTAAGAAAGTTAAATATGATTTTTGTTCATAATAAAAAATAATCAATTCATTGTTAAAAAAGGTGCAAAAAAATACGAAAAAGAACTTCGCAAACTCAACTTTCTAATGTATTGCTCGTTTATTCTGCGCGAGAAAATCGATAAACTGAGTTATATTTAATCGTCTACCAATATTTTATTTAAATTGATACAATGAAATAGAGAAGTTTTATTTAAATAAAAGCTTTTTATTTTTTATTTTATCCACGAGTAAATAGAAATAATTATTCTGTTTTTATATCGAAATAAAACTATGATAGATTTAACGAGAGATTTATTTTTATTATTTGTGATGTTATATTATTTATTTTATGAATAACAAAAACGTTTTTGCTTTGACATTTAATATAACTGGTTAATTCAGAAAAATGTTTTATAGTATAATTCATTTTACATTATCAATAAACAAAAAATTGATTAGCTTCTCCCTGAAACCGCAAAAAATCCAATGAAATTTCTAAAAGGCACAGTAGACTTTCATAATAATTAACGATCCCAGCGGTAATTAGCTGCAACTCAACTGGTTCGGTAAATTGTGGTTTCGCGAAGAATAACCGTCAAAAGCGTCAGTTAGCGTTTAGACTCGAACCTCTCGGCGGGCAAAAAAGGGTTTCTGCCAAACTTGACTAAATTTAACTGTCGCCGGCCGAGAGGAACGAGTTTGCAAAAATGCCGAGGCGAGGCTCTACAAATCATTTTCTCGTTCGCTCACTTAGAATGCCGTTTGCTGGAAGTTTTTGCAGGCGCCTCGGAAAACTTCGGGGGCAATTTTGTCTCGCGTTTTTTTAATTGCCCCGATATTTTGCGTTCATCGGACGCATTAATTAAACGCCGTTAGTTGCGAAATTCTGGACGTTTTAAAGACGTTTAGGAACGGGAGAGAAATGATTTGCCAGTGTTTATTTGCATATTTTAAAAGCGAGACTTGCAATTTGTCCGGCTATGAATATTTTTGATTGTTTTACTGCGCGGGTAAAAAGTTGTGAATATTAAGAGGTTGTTATTTGCGTTTTTAACACTCAAAACGGCTTTAGTTATGTTCTCCTTTTTACGCATTCGTATTTTTCTTTAAATAAAAATTTTTTTACGTACCTTCGTGCAAATAAATGTTAATTAAAATGCGAAATTATTATTTTTATGCTTTTTTTTCCGGACTTTTTAATTTTATATTTCCATTTTAAATATTTTAATAACCTTGCGATGAAATGAAAACGTCACATAAATATTATATAATTTATAATCAATCTATTAAGTAGAAAATTTAAAAATAACGAGTTTTCGTAAATCACAAGAGCAATTTTCGAATAGTTTTTCGTCACTTTTCAAATATTCATAAAAAATAAATTTAACGATTACATAAATTATATTTCTAATTTTAAAATACATAAACTTTAGCCTACATTTAAATATTTTTATTTATGTAATTCGTATTTTAAGTTTAAAAATAATACAGTCCACAAATTGCAAAAAAAATTCTTGCAAAAGCATTAGCTTCGAGGGAAAGCCATTAAATTTTACGAAGTACCAAGTTTCACTTTTCCAAAAAGCAATAAAATTTTCCCACGCTAAAACTATATCGCAATACACCGAAAAACGCATATATAACCTCGGGGAAAAAAAAAATCAACACCCACACCCGACCGAACCCCTCGAAAATCGTCGTAATCCCGTCGGCACTAGGCAGGTGAAATCGGAAACGCAGTCGTACGGGGCTTATCAAACTTACATCCGTCTCTCGGCCGCAGTTGTTGTGGGCCCTCTCGTCGGCAGAGAGTCTCTTTATTGGCAATAAACTTGCTCTGTCTTGTAACAAAAGCCGCGCACGCGAATAATAACGATAATGACCTCAGGGCCTCCCTCTCTCTCTCTCTCTCTCTCTCGCTTCCCCCTCCCCGATAATAATAACCTGCGCAGGAGAGAACGGTGCCAGGGTTTTTGCCCGACGAGAGCTGCAAGACGAGACCGAAAGAAACTCTTCCCGGTGAAGGGGAGGGGGGGAATGGCGAAAAAAAAACTCTATGTGCTTTACGCTGTTTAACGCGTTACACTTTGAATGGGATCTGTCAGGTGCATCAGCCGTCTTTCTCTTTGTGACCCTTTTTTTTTTCAAGGCAGCTTTTTGCGGTGGTCCATTATGACTGGATGCGTATGAATTTATGAGCGCGTTTGAGAAAGATTTTTTGAGAGAGAGAGAATGAATTTAGCTCGAATGCGGAAAAATTTATAAGGCAGGGACGAAAATTGTGTTAATTTGATGCCAGATTTAATTGAAGCGCGTGTCGATTGCGTTTTATTTAAATTCATTTAAATTTCTTGCATAATGAGCGATTTGCCGGTATACAGAATCGCTTTACCTTTAATTCTCTATCATTTTGAATAATTGTTGAATTGTAAGTAAAAAATTAGTATTATGTTTGAAAATAATATTAAAAAATATAATATAACAATGGTTCCTCAAATTTATTGAGTATAGTATACTATTTATTGCACTACTTACAAGCAGCATATGCAGTTTTTACGTATATTTTAGACTATTTTGTTATGATTAGAAGAAAATTCACTGGAAATTAGCATAAAAAGAGGAAAATTCAGTTTCAAAATTTTCCACATCTATTCAAGATAAACAAAATTCACTTCAACTCGAAACTAGATACACAGCGTTGTGTATACTGATGCCCTCATATGTGCGCGAGTGTTTATATGTATTATTATGTAAATCAGAAATCCAGTCGCAGTGTTGGTTTCAAATGAGAAAATGCGAGGAGTGCTAGTTATGTGCAAATTACAAAGGAGTTTCCATTAGCATAATTGAAAGTAAAAAATGTTTGCATTATATTCTTTTTTTTTTAATATTCTTTTGCTAAAATACTGTATATCTATTACTTTTTGAGCGTAAACAGAAATATTTTTTATAAAAAAAAAGAGAATAAAACTTTTATAATAAATAACCAAATGTATATTATTGTAAAATTTCATTTCTTCATTTCAAATATAAAACGTAGCTTTTAAATGTTCATTATTATATTGCAATACAATTATTGCAAATAGAATATATATTATCTTTTAAACAGAAATACAATTCTCTATTGCAATATTCGTAATTTCTTTATTTGAGATGATCAAACGTAGCTTTCAAACGGACTTGGAATAATTTTAATCGCAATATTGAACAAGCTCCCTCGTGCAGACGTTAAATTAACTCCCCGGAGCTTATGCGTTTGATGAATAAAGCAAACTTCCGAGCGGCGCGCGGAGAGCGGCGTTTGACTTAAAAATCGAAAACTCACCGCGGTTCTCAGAAAATTTCGCGTTTCCTGCGCGCGCGGGGCGCATTATCCAATAATCATAAGCGGCCTTTCGCAATGCACTCGATCTCTGAATGAGCTATAAATACGGGCAAAGCGTAGCGAATAATATAAAAGAGCGCCGTTGCGCCATCTAAAAATATCAATCCGCGAGAATCGCCGATTGTATATCATCCCGGGCCGGTTTTATAGCGAGGCTCTCACGCATAAACGCAGAGCTTATTTCCGCGTGCGAGGCCGCCTCTTTCTTTCCTTGTTTCGCACTTTTTCCGAGGCCCGTTATGGAAACGCGAGCGCGAGTACACACACGGATCAAGTCGGAGAAATGCAGACGTTGAGAGAGAGGGGAGGATTTCTTTTGGAGTTAATGTATATACGCTTTAATTTGGGGGTAACTTCGTGTCGGGAATGCTCGAGCGGATTTTGAAATCGGAGGAAATGATTCGTAAGCTTTTATGACTAATCTTTTAGCGGTTTATTGATATAGTTTAAAGAGCAGCCTATATTTTGTTGAGCTAAATCGTTTTTGTGATTTAACGTCGCGGCTTTCGAACATTTTAACTATTTATTCGAAGTATTCAGGCGAATTTATTTCGAGGAATCAAATTTAGTTATGAAGCACTAAATAATTTCGAACATTAAAGCAAGCGCAATATTTAGTTAGATCCTAGTTTTCGTTAATTAAAGTTATGTTGCGCATATTTTAGTGATATAATGGGTTATAAATAAAACCGCTTGAAAGTTTCATCTACTCGATTAAAAAAAATTCTGAATTGGTATTGTAATAATGTTTTATTATTTATTTTTATATTTTTTTCTGCTTTTAAAATAGTTTAATAATATTATTGCTAAAATGGAATAATTTATTTAATTATATATTAAAATGTTATATCTCACACTAATCTGCTGTCCTTTTTTAGTTTTAGATTAATTTATGAAATAAAAATAGATTAGAAAAGTGGATCAAACCTTTAAATATAAAACTGCAATAACCATCGATAAATTAACATTATCCAAACTGAAAAACGCCCCAAATTCTCACCTCGATCTCGTCTAATCACCGTTCTGCAATAACCCAATAAAAAAATCCCATTCCAAAATCCATTAGCCCGCTTTCCACCTGAAATCGGCAGTGCATCCGCGTGTAACCCGCCTATGAATCTTTACAAAGACGGACTCGCGCACGCATCCGCCTAACCGCGACTCGCGCACACTCGCGCGCGCGTCTCGAAATTCCGCGTGCGGCGGTCACGGCGCGCATAATCTCCCCCCGGGAACGGGAACGCCAGGATCGCGACTGCGTCTATGCGTGCGCGAGAGTGTACGGTCTACACGCGCGGCGTGTGTTTCGGCTTCTTTGTGTGCGCGATGGCGCGCGTTGCCGTGTGCGCCGCGGGTAAAAATTTATAAAAGGGACCCTGCACGTGCGGGACGTTTAAAGGTACGTTCATAATTTATCTCCCGCTCGTAATGTATTAGCGTACTTTCCTCTCTCTCTCTCTCTCTCTCTCTCTCTCTCTTTCGCCTTTCGGTTTTTGCGTTTTATATAATGGCCGCCGTGTTTTTAGAGGATGATTGGATCCTTTTGGGTAATGAAAAGGAAGTCTGCGAGTGGGGAGAGTTTAATTAATTATATACACCTGCACTTCAAAAATTGTTGCAAAAAAGGAAAATGAATGATTTAGCGCGCGGTATCGATTATAAGCCTGTATTTTGTAAATAAATTACTGTTTAATACAAATAATGTACAACAATAATACTACCCGAACGGAATATTATTTATTAGTGAACGTAGTAGAATTATTCATCGCTGTTTAATTAGCAAATTGAAAATCAATATTTTTATGCGCATTAAGATTAACATTTCCATTATTAATACAATTTCTACATTAAACGCGTATTTATTAATTTTCACAAAAAGGAATATAATATAAAATATATTAAATATATATTATATCTTATATTTTATAAATATATTGAAACAGAATGAAATCGCCGAAAATATCGTGAGAAAAACTTGTACAACGAAAAAGTATATAAATCACCGTACGGAACTTCGATAATTTGTTCTCGCTCCACGTACTTTATTCCCTTTAACATTGGCTCTTTTAAACTTCTATGCTACAGGAGCCGCCTCGCTCTCTCTCCCTCCCTCCCTCCCTCCCTCTGTCTCGGTTTGTTACGTTTTGTAGTTTTCCCCCTCCCGTGGCTTTGTGTTTTTCTTTCTCCGCTCTCTTTCTCTCTCTCTCTCTTTCTGTCTCAATCTCTTTCCGCGTTTCGAGGGCGGAGAAGAAAGAGAGGAAGAAGAAGCGTCACCGACGTCGGAATGGGCGGCATAAAATATGAAATCGGATTAAAAGTTGCCGAGGAGCGCCGATCGAAGCGCCCGAACACCTCGCTCGCAATGTATATAAGTCACTTTTCTCCCCACTATGAACGGCAAGCTTTTTTTCTTCTCTCTGACGGATAAAGGAAACACGGCGGAACGAATATGAGAAGGTTGAATTTTGACTTTTCTTGCTTCAAGAGATAATAACAGGAAGATATAAATCAATTGTTATTTTCATTAAAACTTTAAAAATAACAAAACTGTTCTTTTCATTACATTAGTAATCATTAGAGGTTTTCAATTTATTACTAAACTATATGAAAATCATCTCTAACTTTACAGAATTTATAACTAAATATTTCTGTGTAATACACTATACTATCTGCATATATAACCGTCCGTTAAAAGAGACATCTGGCTTTATGAGAGTTAACTAAATTATAAAAGTACGCAGCGTCCGCGAGTTGGAAAATATTATTTCATTAAAATCAATTTTCAGCCCGAATGAAAGTTGAAAATTTACTTTTATAAAAGTGTATTTACTGCACTAACAGTTCGCCGGAAGTTGACAAATTTCTTTTTAGTTTCGCGCGTGCATGCATAATTTATAACGCGCAAAACTTTTATAAAAATGTTCGCGTCTCTCGGCGTCGGAAAATTTCGCCAAAGTTATCAATATTATCCGCGAGTCGTACTTCCAGCGACGATAATGCGTAAAAAAAAAAAAAAAGTACAATTCGAAACTGAAAAATAAGCAATTGATACAATCGTTGCGGCGGTGACTAATAATTTGTACGACTGCAGAATGGAATAATAAACATGCATGACGCGGGAACGATTTGTTCTTATAATTTAAGCGCGTTCAAAGTTGCTGGTGTTTGCAATGTTGAAATTTATCGTTCGAAAAGGCGAGGTTTAAATGCGTATTTCAGCGCTTAATCATTGGTTTCTTTTCTTGTCGAAACATCGTATAGGAGTTTTAAGTCGGTTAAAGTTTTATAAGAGTGTATGTTCCGGCGAACATTTTACGAGGAGCTTTGTTAAAAAGTTTTGCGGGAATAACGTCGAGGTATATAAATAGCTACTTTAACAATATTTTCGGTGCTACGGTAAATTTTCATTCGCAGTAAAATTATATTTTTAATAATAAATTATTGTTACTTCATTTGGTTGACGTAAAAGTTTTCGCTATTTTATATTGGTGTGCTGCATTGAGATGGTACATTAAAAACTTTCGTTATAAATCATATAATATAAAAGCAGAAAGACCTTCTTTTCATAGAAAAACATGTTTCTGCAGATTCCTGAAAAGTATGCAAAAATTTTAATTAATTTAAATAATATTTAACAACTTCCATTCAGCGCGTAAAACCGAAAGCTGCAGAGGGAAGAAATTAATTAAAATAATTTGCATGTCAAAGACCCCCAGCGATTCTTCTCTCCGTTAAAAAACTACAAAGTTAAACGAACTCGCAAGTTCGGTTGCTTAGACGCGAGGGGGGGGAGGCGAGGATCGCATTATTTTTAGCGCTCGAAAAGCCTCGAAAAAAGAGGACGTTTTCGAAACTTTTCTCCCGGCGGCCGGAGCGAGTTAAGGGTATTTTTCAGTCTAGTGATTTGGATGAAAATCGCTGCGTTGTGGAACGCTCTTTAGCCGGTGTGTTCGGGAGAAAGAGCGCGCCGGCGCTAGAAACCGGAGAGTGTATCTTTGTGTTCGTGAGGGGGAGGGGGGGGAGACAGAGAGAGAGAGAGAAGGAAGCTGCCGGGGGAACAAGCGATAAAAAGAGAGGAATACGAAAAATACGAACGGAGGAGAGAGAGAGAGAGAGAGAGAGGGAGGTAGGTGCATTCTTTGGGGTTTATGAGCAGGAGAAAGAGAGACGGGAAATCGCGTGAAAAAATTGACGATATTGGCGGAATACGGAATTTTTTTTGCCGAGAGGTAATTTATTTAATTAATTTTTTTAACGCCGAAGAAAGGGTTTATAATGTAATTTTCGTTGATTAGAGTCCGTAAGAACGTAATAAAGGAAAAAGTGAAAGTTATTATGGCGCGTGTATTTCTCTTTCTAATCTAAGATAATGCTAATATAATTCTGTTTTCTTGCTTTTATAAAGCGTATTTATAATGTAAAAAACATCGCTAATTAACTTGTTGCGTTATATCCATAGAATTTTTAATTTCTTCTCTTTACATTTATATTTTATTAAATTAATTTCAAGTGAATTTCCTTTGTTAAAACTCTGTTAAAAGCAATTTCATGAATTTTATCGTAAATGGTAAAGTTTAAAAAGCAACATGAGTTCACTTCAAATAAACTACCGTATAATAAATGTATAAAAATCAAATAGTAATTCCGATATCCCACAATTAAATATTAATCTACGAAATTCTTTTCAAAACGACGTATTCCCACCGAAATTCCGACCGAATTCTTACGCCGCTTAACAAATAGCAAACACGAAGCGATAAAAGTCGAGGAAGAGGCAAAATAAAGAAATTCGTCGCAGCCCCCCCGTCCGCTGGAAGCCGCGCGAAAAAAGGCAAAAATTTTTCGGTCTCATCGCAGAGTCGCGGAAAGAGCAGCGGCGGCGGCGGCGGCCTGTGTGCAGCCATCGACGAAAAAGAAAACTCTGGCTCCGGCGAGGGAAGAGGGAGAGCAAAAAAAAAAAAAATGTCTCTTTGCAGTAGACAGAAAAGGACGAGGCGAGCCATTGGCCCCTCTTTCATTGTGCGCCTCCTGCACACGCAGGTGTGTGCGCGCGCGTGTGTGTGTGTGTGCGGGCGCGCGTGTGAGTGCGAGAGAGGCGAGCGTCGTCCCCCTTCTTCTCCCCCCCCCCGGGCGTCTTTCAAAGGCCTGCCACAATGGCAAAGCAGTTTCCTTTGCCCGCACGGGAAATTGAAATAATGACGCCGAGTCTTATTGATTATTATCGCTCGGTCTCGCGCTCCCGATGAATTAAGTCGATGTATTCCGAATATCGGCTCGAGCGCGCGGCTCTCTTCTCGATTTGCCCTCGCCGCGGCGGCTGCACCCGAGAGCACGAAAATTTATGCTACGTGACAGTATGCGTGCCGGCTTTCACTGGACGCCGCGCTTTTTTGCGCGCGAGGCTCGCGATTAATCGTGAAATTGTTATGCTTCGCGTCTCGCTTCGATCGTGAGCCGCGGAGATTTTCTTCTTTTGGGCTTTTTGATGTAATGTGCGAAGCTTGGGTCGGTCGATTTATCGCGGAGAGTCGTTTTGTTTAATTCTAATGGGAATTTTATAAGGATATTATAATTACGTAAGGAGCTCTTTTGATGCATAAAAACTTTATATCTATTTTTTAATTTCAGTAGACTTACGTAATGTATGATTTACGTAATAATTTCATAAAACAAAAACGTGTATTAAAAAATATATATTTATCAAAATATTAAGTAAAAGATATTAAGTAAAAGAAGATCCACATTATCAAAATAATATGAATATTTATAATAATAACTTTCAATATTTTGCACTTTTACGCGGTATAATAATGAACATTTTATATTATCTGTCCAAATCAACGCTCGAAACGCAGTCGTTTAAAAAATAGTAGAAAGTAACGGAGAAAAAAAAGAATTAAATCTTAGATTGCGTGAAAAACCATACGACTCGACGATTTCCTTTTTCCACGGCGCGCGAACAATAAGCACAGCGACGCAAGCAGAAAAAAAGACCAGCAGCAGCAGCAGCAGCAGCAGCGATCGAGCGATCGACCAAAAAAAGAGAGAAACCGGCGACAGCGCCAGCATCGACTTTAGAATCGAAAAGTGAAAATGAAAAGGCGCGGAGGCGATGCCACCTTGCGATATCAATGGGGTGAAAACGCAGAGAGAGAGAGAGAGAGAGAGGGAGAGGAATGCAGCCGAGATTAACGCTATAAATACCGCTAAGAAAAAAGGCGACTGAAAAGTATAAAACAAAGAGCGCGAGAGCGGGACGGAGGAGCGGCGAGTCGAGGAAAAAGGACGAGGAATTAATGATAGGAAGAGCGGAGCGGGGTAAAGGTATATACGCGCTCCTCCTGCCTCTCCGTATACCCTTAAAACGGTGGAAATAGTTATGCGCCGAAGCAGCGGCTCTCATCCGCGGGCCGCGCGCTGCGTGCGTCTGGAAAAGTGAGCGCGTTGCGCAATCGGGAGTCGAGAGAGGAATATTGACGCTGATCGATGACTCTTTTATAATTTTCTTGGGTCGAGAGGCTGCGATTGATGCGTTGTTTTTTTTTATTGCCTCTAAGAGCGTACACTTTGTACGTGCGAATTAATTTTTTTTTTTTTTTTTTTGTTAACGCCGGGAACTATTTGTTTTCGATTGATTTCTCGAGGCTTTATTTTAGTAAGAATTTTTGTCGTCCAAGAAATTAATTCAAATATATTTATGTAATACAAAAAGAGAACGTTACGCGATGACAGATTTTGCTTTCTTTTTTTTTTCTAAGCAAAGTTCTTATCGTGCTTTTTACCTTCACACATTTTTTCCACATTCCTTATATATATAATATAGAAACTCGAATAAAACTTGAACCCATTTATTTCTTCCACTCCATAGGAAATTCATCAGATATTTGACAAAATTCGAAACAGAATCCCGCACATACATTTCTAATCAATTTACATTCAGGAATTTCCAATCCGAGGCAAAAGCAAAGCAATAAAACGGATGGTCACACAGAGGCTCTCTCCCGCTCGCACACAGAGCGATCCTCTCGCCGCAGAGAGTCGAGGTACAATCCGCACGCCGCAAGGAGGTCACGGATATGCCGTGCTCGAGTCGTATTTTTCTCTCTCTCCCTCCGCGCCTTTCCGAGTCTCGCGGAAACTGGAGGGAGAGAGAGAAAGAAATGAGTGACTAGATTGTGTGTTCGCGCACTTTTCGCTCTGTCGTTTCGCTTAACAAATACAGGCCGATTACGACGCGATTTTCGCTTGCGATAGAGAGCAGCGGCGACAAAGCCTTTTTGCCGAGGCCTGCGCCGGCTTGGCTAATTGATTTACCTCTCTTCTTGCGCGCCGCTCGTCGACCTGCAATATCTCGTTAATTCGAAAAATTATTATGAATTTTCTCTCGATTACGATATTTATTATTTATAGATTTATCGTCGGGGTTTTTAGATTAGCATATTTTTTCTCGAATCGCAGGGCACTTTTCCGCTGCTTAAATTTATAAAATAACACACATCACACCGTAGAAAATTATGCGAAGCTCGCGTCTTACGATTATTACAAAAACAAAGTCCGCAGCTCAATCGGACAAACGGTCCGTGAAATTTCGCTTCTTCGCCTTTTCCGCGAAGTAAAAGCTCTCGGGGCCGCTCGAGCAATGAATCGGATTCAGCCCAACTTTATCGACTATAAAACTAATATACCCGCGGCGGCATTACATCGTACGTAATTCCTCGCCGCGCGCGGCTCACACACACACACGCACATCCAGCAGCCGCTCTCGCACACGTAATCCACCTACAGCCGTAATCCTCGAGCGCGAAAACCGATATAATAAAGCTGCCCCCCGAGGGCTTGTAAACGCTCACGAATATAAATAACGAAAGCGCGCGACGTCGATTTCCGGCCGAGAGCAAAAGGGTTGACGAGAGAGAGAGAGAGCTGCTGACGATGCAGCGACGCACCGCCGCAAGTAGTTGCGGTCGCAGCCGCGCTCGTTTAATTGATTTTCCACGACAGCGACGAGGCGAGAGAGGACGTCGAGCAGGGCATGCAGGAGGAGGGGGGGGGGGGGGAGCCATTGTACCAGAATCGCTGCTACGACGCTGATCGCTGAAAATTAATCGACGAGCTACGCTATGATGATGCCGATAATGCCTGCTTGGGTGTGGAGCGATTGTTTTTTTTTCCGAGAGATGCTTAGGAGCGCGGCGAGAACGAATTGACCGGTCGAACGCGATATGCTAATGGTGGAAATGACGGTTTGAAAGTGCTAGGCCCTGTCAGTCGTAAGATTTTATTTTAATCGTACAATTCAGTAGCAAAAGAATTACGAGATAATATTGTGTGCTATTCGTAATTTAACTATGCATTCTATCGCATTGATTTGATTGCTTTGTGTACTTGAACGTTGAATGTTGCTTATGAAATATCCTTCTCACAGACAGATATGGTCCATAAATTTTATCATTGAGTTTATCCATTGTTTATATCGCTGCGAGAATTGCATTACGTCTTCCTTGTTCGCCTGTACGAATAAAATATCCAACATTTCATTATTCCACACATATTATTATTTTGTTACATCAATGTTCATTCAATTTTACCATCAACGAACTGCAACTTCTTATACACTAAAACTATTTCCTCAATGCAAAATGTAATTTCGAAAATCAACACGTTCCAGAAAATACCCGGCAATACAGCCGGCTTAACTTACCGAGTAAACATTAGCACAAGCCCGATCCCCGGCAAAGCTCACTAAAATTCCCTCCTTCAAATAAAGCGCATTCTTAAACACTCCATAAACCTCCTTAGCGCATAATTATCCCCCCTCCTCCCCTCTCCTCAGCCGTCGAAGAAAAGCAGGAAAAATTTCAAGTTTACATCGATCGCGTGCTCTCTCTCTCTCTCTCGCCTAAGCCCGCGCAGCCTTACAAGAGAGAGGCCCGTTCCGTGCCGGTGCTCTCTCGCAGGAATTATCGTTTACTCGCATTAATTGATTGCGCGCGAGTTGACCGCGAGAGGTCAGCCTCGGACGCGCGACCGTGAGAGAGAGGGAGATGCGTTGCATAAATTTCGAGCGCGCGCGCGAGCGAGCCTTTTTTCTCTCTCTCTCTCTCTCTTCCTCTTCTTTTACCGCGACGCGGCGGGGAGAGGACTCGTGACTGTGTTTACGGTAAACGCGTTAATTGGCTGTTTTGAAAGCGTGTAGTTTCGCCTGTAGTCCGTGAAATTTATTGGGAAAACTTTTAGTTATTTGCATATTTTACAGTGCTTTGTCATTAGCCGGAGCTTCAATTCGAATGTATACGAGTGCTTTGATTGGGTGTTATTAGGAAAATTGTTTCGAACAATAGTGCAATATTCTGTGGTAACTTTATTAATAATAATTTTAGATCGTAAAATTGAAATTTGCAAATTAAATTTATCGATATGGAAATTATGTATTATTTTAATTATATAAGACGGTAGCATTAATATCGGATTAAAATTTTGTTATTATTAATCAATATGTATATATAAAGCTTTTTTACGCGAAAATTTTAAAATAATATTATAATAACAGTATTATCTTCCATTTTCACAGATAACATGCGCTATAAATTCTGCATCACCTGATCGTGGAAGCGCTATTGATCGAGGCGTAAATTAATACGGCTAATTAAAATAAGTCGTAAAGCGAGCATTTACGATGGAAAAACTTTAGGCGCGCATAAGCAGTAACATTTTTCCGGCGCCTAATTTGCATGTAATCATTGGTTTTGAAAACTTTACAAGTATTTAAGTTAATTTAGCGCTCGAACATGTTATATTTTCACGTGGCTTGAATTAATGCCAAAAACTTAAACATATGTTTCTAATATTAGAATTTCTTTTTGTTGACTTTTAAAGCTGAGATAATTACTTTGTTTAACAAAAATAAGTTCTTGTATTAGCTTTCACTTTTATTAATAATATATATTTATTTTATAGTAGTACGTGAATTGTCGAAATGAATAAATTTTACTTAACGAATACGTTTTTAATTTAAAAAAGCTTCAAACTGCAATATATCATCCTGAACTCTCGCTAAAATTTATTTTCAACGGCCGCGTTAGACTTAATTTTACGATCCGTTGCGACAATCCGGCAATTAACAGGCAAAACGATAGACTTTAAAAATCAGCAATATACTCCGGACTCCGCCTTAAAAGGCCGCGAAATCTCGCGATAACCCTCGCTAAACTTTTTCCTCCGGCCGATAGATGGCGATCGGTTTCAAGCGCACAATGCGCCTGGCTCCTTTTTATTGCTCGTACAAGGTGTACAAGTATGTACATATAATACGTACATCGACAGATGCGTATTTCGCAAGAAGCCCCGTAGCGAAGCCGAGGCGGTAATTATAAAAAAAAAAAAAAAAAAAAAAAACCGATCGTTACCCGGCCTCTTTTGTGCTTTTCGAATGCCGATTTTGAGCTCTCTTGCTCAATGCCAATGGTTCATTGTTGGCTTTTGGAGATTACGATTTTGCGATCGTAAATTTTTCTGCACTGGCGAATTGGAGATGATTATCGTTAGGTATAAAATTTTATTGCCTTCGCTATTGTTGAACTAATTATTTAGAAAATTTATTAACCTTTTTTTTAAAGAGATAAATCCGGCACGTTACGTTTTACAATTTACATTTGGGTTGCGCACATTTTATCTATGACTTTCTACAAAGTGAAAATTTTAAAAGATAAAAGGAACGAAAAATTTTCCAAGAAAAAATACTTGGGAAGAAGAGAATGAGTCATTATTTAACGCGAGTTACTACTGGTATGTTTTACGTAAACTACATCCGAAAAAGGAAGCCCACTTACAGTAAAAACAATAGAAAAGTTTTCATTCCCGCGAGACATGAATGCAAAGTTTTAAATTACTTTTCTCTTTAATGAGCTTTCTAAACTTCGCCAAATTTTATGAATACATATAAATAGACCGCGAGCCAACCAGTTTCTGCATTATGACACAAACTCGATTTTAAATTGTAATAAGAAGTATGTCTTCCAAATGCTATTCTTTCAAAAGAAAAGAGTTCTGATAGTTATTTAATGTTTTTATTAAAATATTGATAAATCAAGTAAATATTGATTAATACAGTACACTTAGATAGTATAGTAATACATAGTGCGGTATTTCTACAGTATACCATCAAGGTTATTTTGCACATTTACGAACAATTTCATCTCTCTCCAAGAAAATACAATGTCTAACCTAAATGACTCTTAAACACCTCATCAATCCGAGCGATGAAAATCGTTAAAACTAACCTAAATACACACACGTCGTTTGAAAAGCGTCGATTACGCAGTCAAATCTCCGTCTCGGATCGCGCAATCGTTCGCGGCGCGACGTAATTAATCGAAGCCCCCCCCCAGAAAAGAACAGGCAGAGGAGGCTGTATAACAAATTAATTCCGGAAGTCCGCATTGATTCGCGCCTGGCGCTCGAGTTTCGGACAGGTAATTTTTGCGGAACGAGTCCTCCGTCTCCTCGCTTTTGTGCGACTTTTTCCTTCCATTGTGCGCGCGCCTCGTTTCTGCCGCGCGCAACCTGTTTTTCGAGTTTTTCTTTATACATATACCGGCTCTCGCATAGCCGGAGCGGTTTTATTTATTTACTCTGCGGGGCGAATTTTATACACCTGGAATGGCGAAAAGTCTATTGGCTCATTGGCGCAAAAACAGTTTGTTTACGATATTGTCGGGGAGGGGCAATTAAATTAAATAGCATTTCTATTTAACGATTGCATTGTGCCATTTTCAGCGTCTAATTAATCATAAATTGCTTTCAAAATCTTAATTAAACTTTAGATTTTTGTTTTTTTTTTGGCTGCCTCCGCATTTGCAACCGTTAATTTTATAGTCGTGTTAAACTACTTTTACAGTCACCGTCCGTAATATCAGAAAAAGATCCGACAAAACATCGCGACGTAAACCGATATCCGGTAGGTAATGAATTCAACTTTCTTAAAACGTCCAATATCAAACCCGATAACAACCAGTTCGGCAAAAACCCTTAACTAAAATAATAATCCATTTGTTTTACCAGTATCTAATGACCCGCGCCGTTACGTAAAACGATGGTCGGGAGCGTAATCGCGACCAATAAATCGGTCGATACCAAGCCTCGGCCGCGATCGAACGTTTCAAGAGCAAAACAATGGGCGAAAGTGGCGCGTTTCGCGCCCGCAATTAAAGCCGAGGAAAGCGAAATCGGCAAAAGGTTTCGTTTATGTACGCCAATAAAGCCATTATCGTTTTAAGCTCGATCACCGCGAGAATTGGAAATCGCTTGATTTGCGGCCCGGAGATAAGGAAGGGAAGCTGCTCTCACTCTCGCGCGAGTAAAGTATTGTTGTGCTCGCCGCGGGAGGCTCGCTCGTTGCGCCTGCGCGTTTCGCGCTGATTTTCATGCCCGCGAGATTTATTGGGGATTTTGCTCCCCCCCCCCCCCCCCCCCCTGATGGAGTTGCGTTTGTGTAATTCGTGGTTTAATCTTTCGTAATTGAATCGCTGATGATGCGAGATAACGAGGTATCGTGAGATGCTAAAATTCTTTGTAAACAGCGGTTAAGGCTGTTAATTCGCGATGACGATCTATTGCTTTTATTTGGTGTTGTACGTAATGATATGTTTCATTACATAATACCACTGAGAAAAAAATCTTACAACTGCATTTGCTGTTAACTATATTCAACAGAATTTTCTGTTAATTTGACAACATTTTCGGTTAATTTGACAGAGTTTCTGTTAAGTCAACAGAATTTCTATTAAATTAACAAAGTTTCTGTTAAATCAACAAATTTTCTGTTAAATAAATATAGAAATTTTGTCAAATCAACCGAAAATGCGGTTGTTGCAACCACCTTTTTCTCTCAATGTAGTCGGTTACGCTAAAGAATACTTTAAATTAATTTCATACCGACATGGAAGTAATGAATGTTTCTGAATTTTAGGTGCTATTTTGTTTATATTCAAAAATGTGTACAATTGTTATAAAGTTCTTTAGTACAATATTCAAAAGGTATAATTTATAGGGAAACAGGCCATAAGTCTGATATAATAGCCTTGCCATTGTTACAACTTTCACTTTAGGACTTTGTGGAAATTCAAGAGTTAGTCTCATTTATCTTATCAAATCGTCAAAAATACGTATTCTAAAGCTGTCAGGTTCTATAACGCGATATAACGTGATTTATGTATTGTATCAAAGAAAAAGGAATTTTTCAAAATATACTTTTATTATCAATAACAAATATTTATATAATTTGAACATGTTTTAAAAATAAGATAAATTTAAGCTATAATTTAAACGTCTTGTACACTTTATACAATTGTTCATTCAAGGATACGGCATCGAATTTTCTGCTTTGATTTTTATGGGCGTTGTATTTTATTGTAGATGTTTTATTCGGAATTTTACTTGATTGCGTTCATTAATGCAATTTTGCAGCTCATAAATTCATAAATATGTATTTGGTTTGCGGTACAAATACCGCATAGCGAAACTAATCATGTAATAACAGGATCTTGTTACGCGGCAAATTATGGTATGTTTAAGCTCGAACACAATGGCTCTTTTAAAACATTTGTTACTCTTTACAACAGTGAAAATGTTGAAATTTTGTATGAATGACAAATCTGTTAATTAAACATTATATAATAAACAATTAAATGGTATATTTTACGAAATTTGATACTTCAATAGTATATATCATAAAATACGAATTAATTTTCATGCAATCCATTATTTATTTCCCCAAAAACCAACAGTAACCCAAATTGTAACCTAAAATTTTATTTCAGTTATTGGGCGGTGCCTGCTTCAGTCACGGTCCCTACACTTTTTACAAAGCTGTACGGATCAGCAACAGTCGGGTCCTGCGACTGGGCAGCTTCTTTCTCACGAAACTATGGAGCGACGCCGATCTCGTGAGCATCGGCGAGCTCCAGTTGCTTTGGATCGACAGCCGGGGACCGAACACACCATTGGCATCGTTAAGGCTTTACTTCCTGCCCGAGAACACGCCGGACGGTCGCAGGGACACACATGGAGAGGTATGTCCTTCACGCTCATTGCTCGAGAAAGCATTCTTTATAAATATAAGATTTTCGTGTATCTCGATAAATTTTTGTTTTTATTGGTATAAGCGGAATTTGAAAGGCTGGAAGAGAGTAATTTATTGTTAAATTTAACCTCAAATTTTTTTAAAATGGTTAGGTTTTCAATAGGAAATTTGTTTTAATTATGATTAAAGTTATCTTTCAACAATTATTTTGTTTTTTATAGTTCTTTTTCTAACATATTCTTTTAACTTGACCTAAAAATATTGATTAGAATTCCAATTAGAACTTTGTACATTGTTAACTTCGATATTATAGTAGTATTGAATACTGCACCCAAAGTGCACCCAAACTTGAGGTATTTAGCAAATTATTGTATGCAAACATATTATTAATGCCAGAAATAATGAAGAGCATTGCACCATAAACAATTAAGTACATTGTATAGAAGCACCTAAGAAAATAACAAAAAGATTTAACTTCTCAGCTGTTCATTATACAGTGTTTCACAAAGCAGCCGTGTTATTCCGAACATGCAATAACGTGAAGAAATATATAATATAAATTAATAAATAGACCCATTGTTCACCGCCTACTCATTGTGAAGCAATTTTCTGGTGGTTCTTTTATCAACTATTAAAACGTTACTTTTCTAAAATTAAATATCCCATCTTCTGTTATTGGCTCAAAATAATCAATCCCGATATTCGCGAGTCATTCAAAACCACGGGACGTTAATCATTTTACAATTTGATCGACACTTCATCAAAAGGCCATAAACCGTCCGCTAAAAGTGTTCTCCATTGTCCCGCCAACTTTATACCTTTAATCGAGACAATTAGGGTCTTCTTTCACATTGGCCGTTGAATAAAATTCCGAATAACGAGAAGTTTAATGTACGTCGAGGATTTAATCACGAAAATTTTATCGGCGGAGCACAATAAGAAATTTTTTTCGGGACGCACAACTGCCGGCAAAGCCGCGCGAATTTCTCTCTATATATGCGTTGCAGCCCGACAGTTTCACGGTTGCATTGCTTGCACGCCCGTTTTATTATTCACTTACCCGCTGTACTTTTATCAATCACTGTCATTTCTTTCTTTTTCTGGCCTCCCCCACTCCGCCAGCGGTCCGCAAATAATTGACTATGCAAACAAAGAGAAGTTACATATTCAAATTAGGCAGCGAGCGAAACGGCTGCTTTGCTGCACTGCTAATTACTTTCATTTATACTTAAGACTTTATGCTCGCTTCCTACGACTTAATGCCTTTTTATTTTTCGTCGTCAATTCGCTCCAAAGTCATTTGTAGGAGTAATTTAACCCTTTTTTTTTTGTAAATTACAATTCAAATTTAACCTTATTTCTAAATCTATTGTAATTGAATAATTAAATTATTTTAATTTAACCTCGAGCATGTTATGTTTCTATTATAAAGTTTAACTTGTCTACGACTACAATTTCCACGTATCAGAATTTTAGTGGTGAAAAATTTACACAGTTTAAATTAGAACTGGTTTTATCTTGAAACTCGAAAATAGATATAAGTTTTCTATCAGAATAAATAAACATTTCGTTTAAGCGTGACATTTATATTAAGAAATTCGATAAACTGGAAATTTAACATCATTTGCATAATATTCTGGTTCTGCTTTGAGGTCTCTTCGATTCTTTAAATAGATTTTCATAATAATCGAAGGATTCTACATTTTATTATAAGATTTAAAATTTCATATTCTAAAAATCCATTAAAAATGAAATTACTAGCTCCCATCTTTTATACCGTTCTAAATGTGAACAAAAGAAACAAATTAAAAACAGCATCCAGCAAAAAGAATTTAATTAACGCTTAGTATAATTTTTCGAGAAAAGAAGCGCATACCTTTTTAAATTCATTAGAAATAAAGCGCAAGCTTACAAAAATAATTCTTAGACAAAAACGAGACAATTAACTCGTTATTCGCAAATGCTTTAATCCGCGATTCTTTTTTTAAAAAATGGAGTTCTCCTTATCAAACCTCATTTCGCTGCTTGGTTCGCATCAAAAAAGCGTTCCTTTTCTACGTGTATAATTCGCTCTCCGCTCTCGACTCCTTCCCCATTCGTGAATTGTTATTCCGAACGGGCATTATCCAGACTGTGTGAAGGAGAGAGGAACAGCTTCCCGTGCGGCAGATAAAGGAAAAAAGGGCCGCGGGAGCGACGCAGACGCGGCAAAAAGATCGGAGGAGCACCCGAAGAAAGAATGTATACGTATATAGCTTGCCAAGACAAAAGGGGAAAAGCCTTCAAGTGTAAAACATTTTGATTTTCAAGAAGGGACATTGAAAGAGTGGATTCTTTTTTTCTTTGTAAAATATTAGCAATTTATTTGGTTGAAAATAAAATACTTTGTGTACATAAATATTATGACATTGTTCTTTCAACTGCGTTTGATCATCAATTAAATTTTTTGTTATTGAAGTAAGCGCGTCATGAGAAACGTGATTGATTGTAAGCACTTGCAATGTCATAAAGCACTACTTACAATGTCTTTTTACATCACAGCGAGAATAAAATAGCAATTACATTATTATGAAGAATATGTGAACGAATGAAAAAGCTTATTTTGTCATATGTCAATATTAAATTTAAAAGAATAGTCAACTAAATAAAATATAAATCAGATAAAATAGCAGGTTCCATGCATTACGTGATTGAAATTAATGAAAATAATAAACAACTACTTAATATTCCAATTAAGTACAATGTCGAACTGAAGCAATAATCGGGAAAAAAAAAAATTTAACAAGCCCGCATAAAAGTAAATAAGCAACTCGAACAAAACGATAAACCAGCAAACTCGAAAAAGAGAGAGCGACTCTCACAGACACGCGTCGAATAAAGTCGCAAAGAAACAAAGCTGAGGGGGTACGGCGGGGGCGAGAGTAAGGGGCGGAAGCAGCAGCAGCAGCAGCACTACTAGCAGTCGGGGCGGGGGGGATGGTTCGAGGGGAAAATAGCGCTGAACTTTGAGGCGCGACGACGACAAAAGCCGAGGGAGAAAGAGAGAGAGAGAGGGAGGGAGGTTGGCGCTTGCGCGATGCCGATGTATAGATGAGGAGCGAGATGAAAAGTGAAAGGGGGTGAGAGCGAGCGAGCGCGGAAATAAAAAGCGTATAAAGGCGGAATGAAAAGTATCGCCATAAATATCTTTTTGCCCTGCGTGCGCTGCATGCATGTAACCTTCTCGCGCAGAGAGCCCCCCCCCCCCCCCCCCCCCCCCCCCCCC